>VXAU01002072.1:916922-937643 GCA_013399695.1 Formicarius rufipectus
CGCGCCCCGCAGGCCCCGCGCCGCCATGTCGGCCCCGTGCGCCGCCGCAGCGCCCCCTGCCGGGCCGGGCCGGGAGAGGGGAGGGAGAGGGCCCGCCCGCCGCAGGGGCTCGGGGACAGCCCGGCACAGCGGCAACCAGGCCTCGGGGCCCTGGTTTGGTTCGCAGTTTGTGCCTTCTGAGTTGTTTTGTCGCTGATGCTTAACAGGTGAAACTGGAAGAAAACTTTACATCCACGGTGCTGTCGTTCTGTGTTCTGGTTATCTCCCATTCTGTAACTGTGGGTAGCTTTTAAATGCAGGGTATTTGGAAGTATGTTACTTTCATAGGTTTCTTCGTTCGGGAAGCCTACCTATGATGAGGAGGACTTTCATAGGTACTTACTAGTTGCTACGCTTCAACCAGAGCTGGTTAGTTTTTGGTCTGCCTGCCTTTTCTGATTCTCAGGGTTTTTTTCTTTGCCCTTGGTGAAATTTTAAAGTAACTTTTTGAACAGTGAAAAGACTTGTCAGAGAACGTAAGTGTTGCAGACAGTGTTTAAGGAGACACTAGAGCAGAGGGAGAGCGGTGCTAATTTTCCATGACAACAAACTTGTTCGAACAAGCACTGGATAACTGCCTGGGCTTGCCTGTTGGCCAAATACAGATCCTCAGCAACCCTGGAACCTTGTAAAAATTCCAGCAGTGGTTTAAATCTAGATATTTGTGTGGTGATAGATTTTCAAGATGACCTTGTTATCCCTCCAGAGCATAGAACTCAAGGTCTAGCGAGGGACAGCTGAAAAGCTGCCAGAATTTTGTAAAACGTGCTCACCTCCTGTTAGTGCTGAGATTTCAAGGCAAACACAAATCTGTTTCAGATGGAATGTCCTGCGCAGGCCGAATCAGAGATCTCCTCTTTTTCACCCAGCACCCCAATTCCTGAGATCCTTACCTAGCTAACTTCATCAGTAGAAGAAAATTCTACCTACAAAAAAACACAGGAGGAAGGAATCAAATGGCTCATTCAGGTGATGTATATTATTGATACTCAATCATGTGACACAAAACCAATTTAATTCCTAGGCAAAATACATTTTACTGAACTGTAACAAAACAAAACAGAGTGTTTATGTAGTTCTCCCCAAGCTGTCACATTATTGATCCTTGTCCTTAGCAGTGTCATTTTGCTAAGGCTGTGTGCAAATTAAGGAGCTTTTTAAAATTAACAATTTTCTACAGTCCAAGACTTTCAAACTGATATCTATGACTTTCTTTTTCCACTTCTCTAAAAGTAGGTATCTTGTGACAAGTGACTTTGAGACGTAATTGGAATTCTTTAAATAATAACTTCCCTTACCAATTCATTAACTGGTAAGGATCAGAAAATCCAATAGCTTTTGTCTAGAATTTTTATCTGTATTCAAGGACGATATTTCTTTAATAGACTAATCTTGAGTAAGGGGAGGCTGCAAATAGGTAAAATATGCTGTCTGTGCTTGCTTAGGAAGAGAGGAGGATATTTTCTGAGAGGCAGTGCTGCAACACATCTGTTTATCACTCATACAGAACATGCCATGTCATCAACATGCATAATTATTTTCTTGTGCTTGATAATTCAGGACAAGCTTAATTAAAAAGTTTTACTTGAAGGGCAAATAATAAACCTGTATAGTTATGAGAGCTGACTTCCTCCAGTATTTCAAATTGTAAAAAGAAAATGAGAAATCACTACAGCAAGACTCCTTTTTTACTTAAAATGCCACAGAAAATGTCTGGAGCAGATGTGGCCCAGCTGCCTTAACTGGAGATACTCACTTTACAGTATGGTTAATTAACATGACACCCTTTAAATATAAATTCAGTTTCTAACTGCAGACTTGTCATTGTTTAGTGCTTGCAAGCTAGATTATTTTCTGAGATGGATCTGGTCTACCTTCAGGAACATATGCCAGAGGAAAGCTGGGTCACTGTGCTGCAGGGCATCCAACTCAAGTGAATGCATGGACCATTAAATACTTAAATTTCAGATTTTTGTTCCTCACTGTAATTCTCTTTTTTTTTTTTTTTTTTTTCCCCCCACCCCCCAACATGTCCTACCTACCCTTTCCTGGCAGCTGTCTGTTCAGCATCTGACAAATAGATGAAGTGGTCCTTGCCAGATGTTGATCAGAGGTATAACTGGCCAACATTTGTCAGGTATCATCTCCAAGCAGTTTGCTGCTCCTTGACAATCAGATAGGTTAATCTCATGTGCTGTCTGTGAACTGCTCCCAGACACAAAAGAAAAAATAATAAATTCAAAGAAAGCCTCTGGGGCCTTACACTGTGTTGATGTATCCTTTCTAAAGCCTTAGACTGCATCTTTATTAGTATGACATAAAGCTGTGATCTGTTGTGTGCCACAGATTGTCAGGCACCTCAAGGTAAAAGGACAAAGGAATAAGGATGCTGAAATGCAACTGGGGCACATGTGACTTAATGGGACTTTCTGCCAGACCTGCAGCTGTGACCCCACATGCCAAACAGGGGGTCAGTACAATTCTGTACAAATACAGGATAAGGAATTTTGCTGTTTTGTTGACATTCCTGCTTTGTTGTAGGGAAAAGCATATTGATAAGAAATCCTCATGACAGTAATCACAAATTTGATTCAGGGAACTTACATGTCATAAGCTAATATCTATCCAATGGAGAGGTCTGTCAGTACCCAGAAACTTCTTAGTATAAATGACATCTAAATGACATCTACTAAATGAAAAGGGGATGCAGCCTTCCTGGGGGCATGTTTGAACAGAGAGGAATAAAGGCAAGAATAAAGAGCAAGGCTCACAGCAGCAGTGGAAACCCAAAGACCACATGCGATGCTGTTGCAGTTGTTTAACAGGGAACACTAAACTCTGCTGTTCAGGCTATGTTTTTCTAGTGTGCAGGAGCCATTTATTTGAGCTGCCCAGGGCAGCACTGCCCTTTCCAACAACATCAGCTGCTCTGCAGGCTGGGTGGCACAGCCAGCATTCTGCAGCTTCACCTGTATGCACACCCTGGGCTCAAATACCTGGAGTATTTAATCACAGAACCACAGAATATTCTGAGTTGGAGGGAGCCCAAAAGGATCATCAAAGTCCAACTCTTGACCCTGCACAGGTCAGCCCCAAGAATCACACCATGTACCATGTAGGCACCTTGGATATAAGATCAGCAGTTTTCTAAATTTCCATGACTTCAGAAGCAACCTTGTTTATTTTGAAAAATGTAAAATTACTTCAAGTGGACTGGAAAAGAGTCTCAAACAAAATGTTTTTCTAGTAGCTTTTCACAAGCTCTTACCTCCCTCCCAGAGGTACTCAGTTCAGGTGTGTCTGCTCTTGAGCATGTTAACTACAGCTGCTTCAAAACCACCTGGAGCTGGAACAATCCCACATCAGAAGATAGCAGCTCTTCAGCCTTTGTTTAGTCGGCACATGTATTCCCTCATCCATCTGGGAGACACTGGTAGTTTGCCTGCCGAAATCTGATGCCTATTTAGTAGTCGCTCAGTCAGCCACAAGCACAATTAAACAAAACAACAGTGCTTGCCTTCTGAAGGGAGGAAAACTAGCAAGAATATAAATCAATTATTTTGAACTTTTGCTTAATAGCTAACACAGAATGAAAGGTTTGTGTGGTTTTTTTTCCTCTCTAGTTTTCTGTTTAGTCCTCACTTTTGAAAAATCTGATGGAATGATTCTGAAGAGCTGAAAGGGAAAAATCTCAGGAGGAGACTCTTCTTAGGCTCAAACAGTTTTTGTTAGGCACATCACTGAGAGAAGAAACATGCTTTACTTGTTAAGCAGGGGCCAACTATGTGTCTAGATTATGACCATTTCCTGCTTTACTAAACTGTAGCTGTGAAAACCAAATAATCCAGTGATATCTCATTCCCTAGAAGTACTTGATTGCATATAATTAGATCAGAAAAAGCTTCAGTATAACCATGCTTACCTGCCTTATTTAATGAAACTAGGAAGATGCCAGTTCAGTTTAGAATTGTTAATCCAGTGCTCATTTGTCATTCAAATATGCTGTTCAGTCCAGCACAAAATACATTTCTGTTCAAAGGAGTGGCCCAGAAGGGGGTGTGGAGCGTGCTAATAGGATTCATGTGAAAGATGGAGGTATATTTCAGTTTGAAACTGAAATGTATTCAGGGACAACTAGATTTAGGAGAAGCTGAGAGCAAACATAGCATGCAATTCAAATCCAGTCTGTTTGGGATGCCATGTATGGACAGAAGTGTAGCTGATGATGAGGTCAGGCCTGAGGTACTATTCAAGTTAGTCTGCAGTCTGGCTTAGAGGAAGAGAAGACAAAAAATTATTTTAACTGTCTGGCTGTTATTTGGACTGTTTGTTTCTAGCAACAAAACCCCTGCTTATTACACAAGCAGCTTCTTAACTTAGACTCATTCTATGTACCTGATCATGTGTCTTCCAGAATTGTCTCAGCCTTGCTAAACCATTTGCCCACATCTCCTCCCCCACATGCTTCCCTACTTGCTTTCTAGCTGCCTGTTATACAAGGAATATGTGCTTTATTTTGGATCACAAAGTCTCTGTAACATCCTCCCTTGCAGACCTTCTTGTTGTCTGCTCCATAATTTAATGCTTGGCTGATGCAGCCTTACTGACTCATACATGATTTTACTTGACACGGAATGAACTATCCATTCCTGAGAAAAGCCTCAGCACTCTCCTTTTGCTAATACAATTGATGTTACTGGTTAATTACAATGTCACCTTTCTGCTGACTCTCCCTGTTTGAGAGCATAGTTTTGTCAGTACAGTTTTCAGTATACAACTTGTAGCACATGCAGTTAGACAACAATGCTAGTAGCTAGACAAATAGTTCGGAGCATTTACTAGAGGCATTACTAGTGTCTGGGGTAGCCTTGACTTGAAACTGTCACGGTTAGTTTGAGTAGTTTCCCTCCAAGAGTTCACTGCCATCACAATCAACCCTGGATATATATTCCAAAGCCCACTTGGAATTGATTTGCTGAGAAGAGTTTCCTTGAGATTAAATCTCCCCCAAATAAGGCATGGATCCATATGCCTCCTGAAATAAACTGATATGCCTTGCCAAGTCATCCTGCTGAAGATCCACATTGCTTACCCGTTCTTTTCTTTTCTTTTATCCATATATCCTCCCGTGATTCAGGTGGACCCTGATCATGTGTCACCTCAGCACCCAACAGTTGACATGCAACAGTTGTTGCCAAGCAAGAGACGTTTTTTTACAGTGCCCAGTTGCCTGCCTGTGAATTAGTACTTGTTTAAACACAAACATGAAGAGTCATTTAGGTAAGGAACACAGTAGTGACACTGAAACAAACAGTTCTCTTTGTGGGGTGTCAGAATAGTAGCATCAGCACAACATACAGGAGGGAACTGGTGTAGAACTGATATTCTTAGGAGGAATTTTGTGACCCACAGAGATACAGCAGGCAGTTCTGCTGCCACATCTGTGATGGTTAATCCGCTTTGTGCCAAGCTGGGGGACAAGGCCCTGGAACAGGACAGTCACAGAAATCAAGGGAAAATACTGTGCTTTCCCCCTGAATCAAGGAAAAAGCTCTCAAACATGTTTTCCATTCTCACATCTGCAGTAAGAAACACTATGGAATTTTGGCATCCTGCAGTTCAGGTATCAGACACTGGGATGACCAGCACTGTCTTGAGCTTCTTTTTCACATTCACCTCTGAATTTCTCCACTTTGCCCCCTACAGTGTTTTATTCCCAGTATTTTTATATTCCTTGTCTCCTTATATCCTCCATGTCATTTCTGATTTTCAGATTTTGTTAATATTTCCATGTATATATATATACACACACACACTCTCTCTAGACATAAAAAGTAGTTTCAGACAAAAAGATTGCAAACCATTCTGCAAATACTCTTGTGTGTCCTGAATTATATGTGAAAACATTTGTAGAATTGGATCAAAAAAGAAGCACATAGCAAGAGGGTTTGCTCCTTTAGAAAGTGTTCTAATATTCATATATTTCACACTCTGCTTTTCTGTTTTAACTGTTCAGTTTTGGTTCTTCATAACTTCTACCTGAAAGTGAGCTGGTAGTGGTACGTGGCATGTACTGAGGAGGACTCTGATGGGGCCAGCTGAACTAGAGAGACTTGAACAAGTCCATGGCTTGGTTTTGTTACTAGAATAAGCTTTTTTTTTTTTAATTTTTTTACTAAATATGAAACAGGAAAATTAAGGGAAATGCCCCACCCCAGCTGCCCTACAAATGGAAACCTCTTTCTAATTACTGGTGGGTGATACAATACAGATCAGGACAACATCCACAGTCTTTATCAGGAAGGCACTGTTTGAAGAGAGGGAAAGGAAGTATTAAGCCAAATGGTATATAAATTTTTGAAGGCTGTGTGTTCCACTAAGCTTGTTTTTCTGCCACCTGACCCAATTCCATTAGCTGGTCTGACAGACACCACTGCAGTTTCCAAGCCTTGGGACTCAGATCCTGCTGGCCTGGGCAGTATGTTTGTCAGGGGAGGTTTCACTGGTGTTTGTACCATCTGGTGCAGAAAAGTGATGATTCCATCTACAGCACACAAAGAAAGGCTTTTGGAATTAATGCATAAAACTTGCACAAACCCACTGATGCCACTGGAAAAGCAGAACATAAACTAAGCTCTGACTGCAGATGATGATATATGCAAAACACTGTTCTGTGCTTTGTTTGGTTCCGTTGAAGTATTTACAGCTCACTTATCTCCTGCCTCCAGAAAAAGCAAGTGCATGGACTTTTTGATATTCCCTGACTCAGCTGATTTTGCAGAATCCATGATAGCATCTGAGTTTAGATCACACTTGTTTAAAAACTATTTTTTATCTGTGGTAGCTTTGAATCTGTGCATCTCTCTTGGCAATTTCTTCTGCCTGTTTTTGTGTACCTGGAGAGATATATAGGCATTGGGCTTTAACTTCTGACCTACCTTATTTATCTTAACAACATGTTGTTCAGGTATGAGCCAAGGCCAGAGGGCACACAGCATCGTAAAACATCTTGAGAGAAACACACCAAGAGACAGGCTGAAGTTTCCTCACATAAGCAAAACAAGCCTCACACAAACATACACAGAAGTGCACTGCAGTGAGACATTTGAGAGCACAGATCTTCTGGCTTTACATGACAAAATAGAGTTTCAAAAAGATTCTCATAACCACTTGTTTCCCTCCACATTTACTGAAGAGGGTCTGGGAGTACACAGGCCAACCTTTTTGGCAGACAATTGCCAGTCCTGATCTTTAACTCATTCACTGCAGATGCCACAATATCTAATTTCCTCTCTCTCACCAGATGGGATATAGGTAGAGTTGCAGAGAATCATTGACTTGGGCCTGTCTTATCCTCTCCCTGCTCTTTAATCAGCCACATTACCTGCTCTGCTCAAAGAAACCTACCAGATGTGGGGCTTACTCAACTGCACAGCCACACTAAAATGGATGTGTTTAATGGCAAGATAATGAAGACTCAGCATGCACTTCTGTGGTTGTTGGCCTGTTACATCAGAGAGATCTGTTCCCATCCACCTCTTCCATCCTCTTGCTGCCCCTTCTGTTAGAATGGCACAGGTATTTGTACAGCTAAGGAATAAAGTGGATAAAGTGTTCTGGCACACCTGAGAAATAATGCATTTTTTTCTTCAGATCAGTTCCCTGAGGTAGTCCTGAGTAGCTACACAGCAGCTGGCCTAGGACATCACTGGAATGGCAGCAGGCAGGTAGGCAGGGAAAAGGTAGGATCTGCTTCGTCTAGCTTAGGCAGCAGAATTACTGAAAGTGAAGCTTACATATAGCTTGGCTGATTTCAGGGCACAACACTGCAAGAGAAGTATTCCATTCTCCTCCTGGTCTCCTCACTCGTGGCTGCAAGCTGATGGTGAGACCTCTTTTGGAAGATGCGTAGTGCTAGATTGCCCCAGCCACCTTGCACGGTTTGGTGATGCCGCTGAGCTCACCAAATACCTCACTGAAAGAATGCCCTGAGCCCTACTGAAACAATGGCCTTACCAGGAGATATGCATTCCCAGCCAAATTCTTTGAACTGCTTTGGCTCCTTTGATCACAGATTTGGCTGATTCAACAGCAGGATATTTACTTGTATTTGCTGCTAGTATGTCAGCTTGCTTTATCATGAACACGTGAGACATCGGGGGTGGGGGGGAAAGCACCAGGAGCACACAGCTGAAAGCAGAGAATTGGAGATGGCAACGGAAATAACCCCTGAATTCAGGGAGCCATTCAGTGGCCTTTTCCTTATCATCTAACCACCCCGTGAATGTTACCTCTGGTATCAGTCACCTGAGTTGATAAGCCCCTGCAGTATCTCCTGTGATAGAACTGGGTTCAAATTCCCCGAAGTTTCCCTCAGGTGGTACTTAGGGAGAAGTAAAAACTGCAAATTAGCAGTGATAATTAGTTTAGCTAGTCCAACCCAGCTTTTCCTGTGTTGCAACGGAGCTGAAAGGTTTGCAAGATGAGTTGCGTTGATTATACTGATGAAGACACTTCTGATGGTAATTTGGACGCAGTTGTGTTTTATAGCTCATTTGCTCTGTACTTAAAGCAAATCTGTGAAAATCCAAATCTGTGAAAGCGGATTTGGAAATATACTCTTAAAATCTGTAGAAAGCATTTCTCAGCTGTGTATCTTGCATTCCGCTTGTGCAGATATAAGCAGCTCTAGCAAGTTGCTCCAGCTCAAAACTTCACTCCCTTCTGCTGATGATGGGACTTTCTTAGCAAAAGTTAACTGCCTTTGCAATACAAGTTTGTAGGGATCACTATCCACATCTCAGTTCTCAGTCTGGCGTGTTAAACTGTTACTCAAAGGACTGTATCCAAGAGAGACCACAGCATGGGCACACACTCCTCTTTGTTGATACCGACAGGAACGGACAATCGTCTCTGGAAAAGCAGAAGCCTCAAATAGCTGGGGTGCAGTACTGTCACACATCGCCGGCAACGTGAGCACACAGGCAGAGTCCTTTTGGTCCATACAGCCATACAATTATTTTATGCAAGACCAAAACGATGACTGCACCAAAACTAAGGAAAATTTGTGGTTTTATCTATGTTTTATGTATGCATATCAACAGTCCATTTTTACTAGGTTTTGGTTCTAGTTTTCAATGCAACCAATGCCTGTTTAGAGCCTAGTGTCTCTGGCTTTTCCTACTAAAATCCAATCTTGCCAAGCCACTATTGCAGCAAAGCCTTTACAGAAGTTGGTTTCATTTCAATAATTCCTAGTCTGCAAATATTAAATCTTGTTAGACAATAAGGACATCACATCATAAAGTATTTTCCTTAGACACTTTTGTATGCACTGACTTACATCCATTTATGAAAGGAAACTCCAAAGATGGAGGGAACTTGCTTAGCTTACTTTTACTCGCAATAAAACCACTGAGAATATGTAACTACAATATATTTAAATCCTGGTTTGCTTAGGGACACTAGCTGATTAGGAAATTAACCAGTGTTTGAAAATAATATCCCAGTGATCTGTCTGACACCCAGTGAATGACTACAGGCTATCAAATCAAAGCTTCTTCACCGAAGCAAAACTAGCTGATGTAGCACACACTGTTTCAGTTAAATAGAGCACCCAAAAAAACAGGACCAACATACAATATACCTTCCAAAGATCTTCCCTTTGTAAAGGGTACAAAAAAAAATAGAATTAGTTACCAGTCCACAGGAGGCTGCAGAGACAGGAAACAGGCGGCTCAGAGCCAGCTCATCTCCCAGAGAATTCAAGACCACTTATAGGCACATAAATGTGTTGTGGAGTGCTTGAGAAACTATTTGAGGGCTTCTGTCTGAGCTGGTAGCTGTATACGAAAACAGGTTTTCTCACCATTTCATTTATGTGTGAAACCTTCTCGTTCAAAACCTGCCTTCTGCGGCTGGGCGTATGGACTTCACATCCGGACTACCGAAAGAGGCGCCTCCCGCGCCGCTCCGCTTCCCCCACCGCTCCGCTTCCCGCACTCCTGTTCCCAGCCGTGTGGTGGCACTACTCTCCCTGTCCCACCACGGAAACGTCCCTGTCTGCACAGGAAGGTACCGGCTTGCTCTGTAGCCATCCTGGCTACTCTGTCTAGCAGAGTCATGTGAATGTCCCAGCTCAGACAGATGAGGAGGCAGAAACAAGTGCCCAAGCTGTGCTCATGGGGAGGAACAGGAATTGTGCCTTTAAGCAGAAACGCGACATTCCACTGACGCTGCCATTTCACATGATGTGTGGCAAGAGCATGTCTTTCACTAAATCTGCTTATTTCCCAGAGTTTCTGAATTTTAATTCCTGTCTTCGGCATCCAAGATGACGTTTGAACAACACTCAAGTACAGCTGGTTCTGTAAACCTGCATCTAGTTCTACAAAACCAGCTTAGTGTGGGTGCTCAGCAATCCCAGCTTAATAATGCCAGCTTCCCATGTGTCCATTCCCATTGCTGTCAGCTGGACCTCATTGACACTGTGGGTTTAGGTGTATAGAATTAAAGTTTACATGTGCACCCTAGAGAGAGACAAAGGTATCCATGAATTGAAAAAGCCTTTTTGGGAAAGTTTTGTTTGGGCTTTGGGAAACAAATATACTACATCTCTCTCTCTTTTTTTTTTTTTTTTCCCCCTACCTATACAACAAAGTCTTATGCAGCCTGCATTGGCACATTGTCAGTCCTGACCAGAAGAACCACCTTACCACTTAGAAAAGTGAGATAATTTGTTTTCAGAAATGTGATAATTGCCTGAAGGGCGCCACTGTCAGTTTCTTCTCTCAACTGGGTTAACAAATAGGAAAACAGTTTTTAAATACCTACCACAAGAAATGAATTTAACAAGTTAACCACTTGGGATACCAGAAGACCGTAACATTGCTTTCAATTCCTTGGAGAGAAGCACTCAATTTCACAATAGTTGATGCTGTATAGGAGCTGGAGAGGCTTTTTTCATTCAGCTCAAAGTCAGAAACCTGAGTGAAATCAACATGTGCACACACAGGTAAATGACAAGATATTCAGTCACTCTAGTTAGTTACGTAATTGAAAATAAAACTGCGCAAATGTTTTCTTTTTCCCCCAGAGAGTGAGGAGGATTAAAAACATTTTGGGCAGATTAAGAAAGCAGAACAAGGCCTCAGTTTCTTTGTTGAACAGCATACCTAATTTAGTTGAAGACAAAAAAGAAAGTCAAACCTGTCAACTATGCAGCTTCATTTCTGGAAATGCTGAGCTAGTACCATTCTCTATTAAGTATTATTGAAAGGGAAGAAGTTCGCACTGACAAATTTGGCCCTGCTATTCAGCTGCCTAATTGTGGAGCTAAGCATCTAAACTTACATATCTAGAGAGGTTTTTAAATATAAGGTCTATGTGCTGTATATTCTTCTCAGCTGTTTCTTAATCCATTCTCTCTCCTTTTTTTTCTTTAATCACAACCACCTCTATTCTATGATCCCAATATCTATGATTATTTCATGTACTTCACCTGATCAGAACACATTTTCTTTAAATAAATTTGCTTCTCAGCCTCTGCTTTGTAAAAAGCAAAAAAATGCAACAGTTTTCTGTGCCAAGGTCATTAAAATTTACATTCTTATGCTGTACTTCAATCAGAGGTCTCCTCCCTGCACTTCCTGGATGAGACATAGCCGTCTATGGTTCTAAAAATAATCCTGCTCTTTTCTGATACATCGCTAGCCTGCATATGCATCCTGCATGTGCATCCTGCACGTGCTAGTTACCCACACAGCCATGCTGGACTCCTTGGAGCTCCTTAAATATAACCAGGTGCCTTCAAATGAATGGCTTGTATTAATGCTCCAGTGAAGCCACGAACAGATGAGAAAATATCTTTGCAATGCTAATCCTTAAGCAACCTTTGGATCATTCCCACTACTTGCTTCTAAATACATAATTTGCTTTCATTAGATTATGTTTAATCTGCCCATGTCTGTTCCTGCCTTTCCATTATAAAGGCAGCATATTGTGCCTACTAGGTACTGAACTAGTGTAGCTGGAAAGGCAAATGCAACTCCCGAGCTGGAAAATTATCTCTTAATTGATGTTAACCTGATTCCTCCTGTATTTTAAACACTTTTTTTCTGGACTGGAAGGTAGGTAAGGGTCCCTCAGTAAAAACCAGCAATGCTGGTTAGGTGAATATATTTATGTGAGCAGGGATATAATTTCTGTTGCAATTCTGAAATTCCCTAAAATATGTCATAATTATAAAGGGCAGTCTGAAACAGGAAAGGGAGCCTTCTTACACACCTACTAAAGGGAAATGACAAAGACTAAAATTGGAAAGTGTTAGAAACTGCCTTGCAACTAAAGCAATGAAAAGAGATCACATTTCCCCTTTCTTTAGTCCTTGTTGTACTGCAGATTATGACCCTTTGGGCTGGGCTGGATCCTCTGCAGCAGGGCTGACTGGACACTGCAGTTACATGAGGCGATGGAGTACATTCTACTTCCCAGAGTCATAGAATAGAATCATTAGGTCCATTAGAACTCTCAGGTCTTCTTACTCAAGGAATACAGGAGTGCGATCCAAGTCAGTTACATGAAAGCAGAAACAGTAACTTCATCCCGACAAGCTAACAGAGTGATATGTTTTCATTGGACCAACTGATACAGCTGAAGAAAAGGAGACCAGCTTTCATGAACACAAGCCCTCCTTCACTAAGACTAGCATCACTGGGCCAGGGAGGGAGGAACAATAGCTCTCTTCTCTCAAGAAGGTTAACCATAGCCGTGGGACAAGCCTGGCAATGATTTTATATTGTCTGAATCCAGATTTTTTTTTTGCATGGCTTTTTAATTTTTCACCTTTATAGTATTAAAAAATAGTTTATACTCAATTTGTCAATTACTACAGCACAGCAAGAATTCAAATAACTCAGCTCTTGCATTCTTTGCAATACCTGCCTGGAGACAAACCCACACCTGTCCCCACTGCTTAGCACAGATCTATCTGGTGAGATGTCTTAGAATAGGATTTCTCATTAGTCAAGATTGTATCAGCTCCTACTGATAGTTTTTTTCCTTCATGTTCTTAACCCTCTGCAGATGACATCTCAATCACCTTTGCAGCAACTGTGCTGTCAAATGGAAGTCTGAGACTGAAATCAGAGAGAGAGCACCCACAGAGTGAATTTGTATGGAGCAGAGAGCTAGTGCTTCTTTGCATCTGCCTGACTGTAATAGTAGAAAAACAAAGAGCTCCATCTTTAAAGTTAGAAAAGTGAAATTCTTTTCCAAAACAAAACATATCTTCACTATATACACTGTTACCTTTCAATTATTAAAAATTATTTTCTTTTTTTGGTTTTCTCATTAAACAGGAAAGTTAGGTTTTGAAGGCTAAAATAAAATTTTGGGAGGAAAAAAACCTGTAACACAAGAAAACACCTAAAAATCTCTAATGCAAACTCTGCTTCTTTTAAAAACTAGTTAAGACAAACTATGTAGTAGGGAGCAAAACAGACATCTCAGGAGAAAAATCTTAATATATGAAAGGTGAGTTGAGGGACACTAAGGCCTGTTCTCCACATTCCTTTAACCTGCAGCCTGTTTGTTATTAAAAGCAGGAACATAAAACGCAGGAAGATAAAAAGCTCTCTCACCTATCCGGGTAAGCCGCCTTTTTCTTTTGCCAAGTACATGGGTGAATTTCAGGCCAGATGTTTCTAAGTCACTGCTAAATACCTTAACAGTGTGCCAGTGTTCAGCAGCCCAACTGTATAAACATACACAGCCAGTTAGGAAAGCCACCATGACCTTTTGATAGATTTTGCAGAAGATTTCACAAACTAGACACGACTTAGACATTAGCTGTACTCAAAAATGTTATAGACCTCTTCTGAAACTCTTATATAAAAGACATTATGAGACTTTTACCTTAATATTTAACCACCATCAACTACTACTAATATTTTAAAAATAATTTAATAAAAAGCTATGGGTCATCGCAGAGCATTCATTTCATGAAACGAGACAGAGAGGACACAGTCCAGCTGAATTGCAGTTCTGTCTTGAAGGTAGAATTCCTGTGAGACAAACCTCCTTTTCATACATGTAACAGCAGCAAACAACTTTCCTTCAACCTCAAGCCTGAGAGACTAGCTGTTCACCCACCAACAGGAAAACTCCCCTGGCACAGTGCCCTGCACAGACACAGAGCCCGTAAGAATTTAGCAAGTCATACCAAACCAGATGCAATATCTGTCAACCAAGTGCTGAGTTACTGAAGTTAAAGGTAACACAAAGCTTTGAACTGAGTATCTTATAAGTGAAGGCATACTTCCTATTCCTTTGGGGAAAATGGGAGAACCTTGTGTATGTTGTTCTAAATCGTTTTTGGGGACAAGGTTGGCAAATATAACTTGTATTTGAAACAGAATCATCCACATTTTTAAATGCCACCTTGGTATCTACTCTAGTATTTACATTGGAATGACATCAGTGGTAGCTTTTTCAAGTAAAAAACAATACAAGCAGCAAAGCACTGCATGGCAGAAAAGGATGAAGGCTCATCATGCTACCACAGGTTAGTCATATGTAGAGTATGAAGTAAAATGAAAAGCAGAAAGGAAACACTATGGTTTGTATGGTATGGCTCCAATTACAACAGCATACATAGGGTGATGACTACATATTGCTGAAGATGACAAGTCGCTAATTTTCAGGAAAGTCAAAAGTGATTGAAATAGACATAATTAACAGGAAAGCACATTCAACTGATGTAGTAAAAACTAGAATAAGCAAGTTTCCCACCATGTAAGCATCAGTAATTTTTATGACTCCAGTTTAACCACAGGATTTAAAATCTCCCTAATTTGTGCCACAAGTGCAAAACATTCAAACTCCTTGAAATATTAATATAGGCAGAAATCCATGTGACACCATTTTGTCTTATAAACCCCTAGATCCCCAAAAGCATATGCAATTCAAACAGAGGATGAAAAAAAGACAAGAACAATTCCACTCCCCTGCGATAAGCAGGTATCAGTAAAAGAATCAAAATTTATTCCCACCCTACACATGGTATCCAAAGAAACAATACATACAAAGATCTATTTATCCCACAATTACACAAGTCTCCTGGATTTAATATTTTGAACCATATGACAAAGTTCAAGATTATTTAATAAATACAACAGATAAATCTCAAAGGAGTGTTCTTGAATGTATGGAAAAAAATCACGTCATTTAAGTGACACGCCCCCACACACACATTCCAGCAACAGATTCTATTTGTAGTGTACTTTTTTAATTATACTGTTAACTTTCTCTTGCAGATCCACTCCTCTCCTCAAGGAGCCTTTTGTATTTCCAGGCATGGTTGTTTTGTTCATTCTAACCCTTTACATCACTCTCATCTCAAATATTGTTGTCATACAGGCATCTAATTCCATTGTTTTCTAACTGTGTCTTGGCGGTCTATCTACATCTCAGAAGAACTTGTGCACAGCACAAATTAATGCAAATGGCTTTCTCAGTGTAAATACTGAAGGGTATGAATCCAGAGCTTGACCATCTGAACACATCTTTCAGTAGTCCAGGCTATATTTTTAAACTAATAATATAAATCTATAAAAATGTATAAAAAATTTTCCTTGGACCAGTACAATGTCCAAGAAAGAGTTGATAAAGATGTAAAATTATTCAGGTATTTTTAACTCTGAAATGATAATAGAGTATTATGGTGTGAACTTAGGTTACACAGAAAAATAATTTTTTCTTAAATCAAGAACTCTGTAACAGAATAAATAACTTACAAGCTTGAGAAAAGCTGAATTGTTTCGTACATAAACACTTCTTACCTCTATTGTATAACACTTAGAGGAACTAAATATTATTTCTGCCATTGGCCACAAAACTTAAATACTTGGTTTTGTTCATGTAATTCCCCTCTTTAAATCTGACAGAGGTAGATGAAGATAAATTAAACCCCAACATGTAAGGATTAAGATACTGTAATTAAATTCTAACCCTGCAAATCTAGCAAACGTATGTTCTCACCAGATTTACTGAAAGCAGTTATTTTTTCTTTCCTTTTTTAACTAGAACAGCACTCAACTTCTTCTATCCACATTGTCAAAATCAGTGCCTGATACTGTCATAAAGTAATTTTCAAAGCATTTCTGAATTAGAGCAGAAGCAGGTCCCACCTTGCACTCTTCAGTCACTGTGATACATTTCCCAGGACTGCTACCTGGGCCTCTCTCCTGAAATAATGACAACAAGCAAACCTGCAGATTCCACCCAAGGTAACTCTTGGGGAAAGGTGTGGGAGTGAAGGAGGTGGGGCTGAAGGCAAGAGAGAACTGGGCAATCATCATGCCCATTAAAGACAGTGACCTTTCCAAAGATGACTCCAAAATATTTTTTAGCATGGGTGTCTACGTGCAAGGGCTCCAAAATATTTGATTATTACCACAAAACCAGAGATTTTATTAGGCTCACAAGTATTTACAAGATCTCATGTAAAGTCTTGGTTTTGGCACAGAGAAAATTATAAAGCAATAACAAAATTTTCCAAAATGTTAATTACTTCACAAATGTCCTGACAGACTAAAAGAAAAAAATTAAGATGAACCGTTTAGCTCTGATTTCCTGCTTTTCTATAGCTTGGCCGATGGCTTCAAGTTTTCCAGTCTCTCCTCTAGTCTCTCCCCACCTGTAATTTTTCTACTTCCTTCAACCAAAAATCTATCCCTCTGTTGAAGCAAAACATAGATAAGAAAGCATACAAGAAATAGGAATGAGTCTGGTAGCCTTTTTTTAAACCGACTGGACAAAGCATGTTTTCCTTCTCATTGTTTACTGGACAAAAAGGAGGAAGCATTATTACATACCAAAACATCAGCATAAAAGTGCCTTCAAGCTTTTCTTCATGACAGCAATACTGGCATGATCACACACAGAGGAATCCTTTTCTTTCTCTCCTGCATTATAATTGTAGCCATCATTATCTCATTTGGTATGCAAAAATTATAATTACTTCAGTACAATTATCACAGCAATTTGAAGTGTGCCTTTTTGTCTTTTAAGTTACTGTTTTAATGAAAATGATAGGACAGACTGCTGGCAAAACCCCAGCATTTTACATAATTCAGTTCATTTGTTTAGTTACAGAATAACGATCCTGGTGGTTAAACTGTGACCACAGATCTAAATGAATGAGGCAATTTCGTGCATTTTAGAATCAATGCATATTTAAACTTGTTTTCCTTCACAACAGTATTCAGAAACTCCTGCTTTATGGACGCTGGACCAGTTTACTCTTACTGCTTTCCTGCTCACTAAGCTTGAAGTGTGTGTAGGCTAAAATGCCGAACAATGTGCACAGAATTCCAAGGCCTTGGTTAACAGACAGTGGATCCTTAAATAAAAGGCACCCTCCCAGAAGGGTGATGCAGAACTTGAAATGTCCAAACATGTTATACCTAGATATCTGTTAAGGATAATAGCAAATACCAGAATTATATTTTGTAAAAAGAAACACTTGGAAATTTCATCAGTTACATCCAAAGAATGCAATGGTATGGCCATGATGACTCCAACTCATGCAATTTTCTTGCATCTCTGCAGGTGTGACTATTAACCTCCACGTAAAGCCTCTCATCCATAGTATACTACAAACTGACTGGCATGCCAACACCTCCTCAAGGTAGCCAAGGGTGGCTTAATATTCCTTGCAGGTACCAAGGTCAGCAAGGAAACCACCGCTACCCTTACAGAGCCTGAACAAAGAAACAAAAGACACTAAAACATGAATGTGCTCAGCTTCATCACTTAAGATAAAGCAGGCAGGTTACCAAACAATTTTGCCCCAATAAGTCAGCCCAAATGAATTCCAATATAATTCATCTGGAAACAGGAGAAACGATCAATGTTACAAAGGATACGTGACAGGCGATGTATTTCCAATGATCCAGTAAATGGACAAGTTTACCATAAAGGCTATTATTCCAGACAGCAGTACCATTATCTGTGGATTAATGGACATAGTCAGTCATCTCACCTGTGTTTGTAGATATATTCCAGGTTATTTATTTAGTTTCATTTACTTTCAAATACCAAGTATCAGGCAAGTAAAATATACGGAGAATAAAAATAGAAACAGCTTCAAATCAGTACAGACACTGGTGATGTGTATAACAACTCAGGGTACGATGTCCATAAATACAAACTGAGAGACCCACAAGCCCTTTTCTCCTTTACCATCAGTGAACATTTAAGAGTGATTTGGAAAATGTGGCTGCTCATACGCAGAGAGGTTGCATTCTTTACCTTTGAGACAAAGTCTTACTCATGGTCACAACAAAAACTATTTTAGCAAAATATCAGATTTTATTATTCTGAATACTTGCTATCCCATTCATAAGCTGCAGTGCTACAAGAAATGACCCACCACCAAGGCTGGCACTCTTCCACAGAAGAGGAGTTGAGAGTGTCAAAAGTGAGCACGCTTATCTCTTTCTCTGAGTGGAGAGTAAGAGCTGGAACTAGAGCACTTACGTATTTTTAATTTAATACACTAGGGGAAGCTTCTAGATTTTGACAGGTTTTCCTGTTGTTCAGATGCCCTCTAAACAGAAACAAGAATAAGGAGGTAAATCAACTGACAGACCGACTCCTCTCAGAGGAAATGGGGCAGACACAGTAAGGGACTTTTTTCCTGCACATTCCCCTCTCATCTCACCATAGCCAATTGCCATATAAAAGTCTGTTTCATAAAGAAATCTATCTTACTATCAAATTTAACTACACCAGTGATAATTATTTAATTAAAGTCAATAAAAGCCTTACCACAGCAGAAAGTGTCCAGGGCCCAAATATTCCCCCTTCTCCAAAGACTGGCTCGAAGAAGGGTATGATGAACAACAACATAGCTGAGGACATTGGTGCCTGATAGTACAGCAACTGCATAGAGTTTACCTGCAACTCATGCTGCTTAGCACCTACCCACTAAAACCAAAAGAGAAAGCTGTTAAACCTGAGGAAAAAAAACCCATACATTGAAAATCTGAGCAAAAGCAAACTGTCTACTAACATAAGAAGAAATCTCACGTGGACAACACTACAGACTGTTGAGCATCACCTTTGCCTAACTGGAGGCCCCATGTATTTGGCTCTTGCAAGCCCAAAAGCCCCAAGAGGAGCAAATCCTACGTGGGTACACTGAAAAAGTCCTGAGTGCCTCAACCTTCTTTTTGCCATATCCTAGGGGTAAAGTATTACACTTGAGGAAGAACAAAAAAGTAGAACTAGGAAGAAAATGCCAGCTCCCTTTTATACTCAACACAAATTCCAGATCCTGTCTGTGACGGAGCTGAGTACCTTTGCCAAGACAGAGATCTGCTTCTGCATGCACATTTCTTCTCATTTTCTTCCACATACAAGCTAGCAAAACCAGTAAATGTGCATCTTTCCTTTGCCAGTTTATTCCAAATTTAATGGATTTCATTTCAATATTGATTATAATTGACTCTAACTTCAATTTTTAAGGTGGCCTGCTTTAAGAAATATCAGTTACTTATGGCTATGAAGATAAATGTTACAGCCAAAACAACCCAACTTATATTATGCTTAAGAATGTTTAATACTTCATAAATCACATTCACTGGTAGCATGGATTCCAGGATATAAACTTGCTAGGGTTTTGGTTTTTTATAACATTACAGAATAATTTCACCCACGTACTATAATTTCTTCAGTACACACACCATTACTTACAGTGATTATACAGCATCTCTCTCCTCCTGCCCCAAAACAGGACAAGAGACCATTATTTATCATTTTACACACTACAGGTCAAAAAGCCTAACTTCTTTTGGAAACCCAGTACACCTGTTGCAAATAAATTCACATTTAAAAGGATGACTATCACATCAACATGACAGAAGATTCTAATTTGGGAGGCTTTTACAGTTTTGGCCAATAATGAACTGGTCGAGCTATTAGGACATTGTTACAGCAGAAAGGGCTAAGGCAATCCTCGGACATACCTATTTTTTCAACCATGATCATCCAGAAAGGTTGTATTTTGTTTATATTTATGCATATGTATTAATGCACCCTCTACAAAAATAGCTTAGGCTGTGTATGGTCGAAATTGAAAAAGGATGCTGATAAAACATAAATAGCTCAAGGATAAACCACGGGATTAATTGAAGGACGGGAAAACGTCCTTTCTAGGAAAAGGCTCAAATGCAAGGCACTTGCTTCAGCGAGAACATCTGTTCTCTGTAGGGGAAAAAAAAAAAAAAAAAAAAGAGTTCTACTGCTAAAGCAAGCTTTGCCCCTTGAAAATACAGAATGACACCCCGATCTTTAGCAGCAAGGATGACCCATTCCTCAATTTACCGGGGGTTACGGTGAATTGTCACAATTTGGTGCGTTTTTTAAAAGCAAGTGAGGGAGCGTGGCGGTGTCCCAGAGGGCTGGGTGCCCCTGAGAGGCCACCACAGCGAGGGGCAGCGCCTCGCTGACCACCCCGCCCCCTCGCCACTACCCACCACTTGGTAGAGGGAGGTCACCAGGACGCCCAAGGTGGCGAACACCATCCCCAGGGCGCTGAACTTCACGTCGTAGTAGGAGTTGAGGAAGACGCCCAGCGTGATGGGGACCTGTGGAGGTGCAGACGGGGCTTTCAGGCGG
>VXAU01002072.1:937843-978709 GCA_013399695.1 Formicarius rufipectus
TGGCTGCGGCCGCGCCCGCCCCGCCCCCGGACACGGGGACGCGCCTGCCGGCAGCCCCGCCTCCGCGCGCGGCCACGGGAGCGCGCCCCGCTACCGGGAGGGAGGGGGTGCGTGTGACTGTGTCCGGGTGTGACTCTGTGCGTGTTATCTCTGTGCATGTCTCTGTGTACGTCTGTGCATCTGTGTGTATCTGTACGTGTGTGTCTGTGTGTATATCTCTGTGCACGTGTATCTGTGGGTCTCCGTGTCTCTGTGCCCGTGCATCTGTGTGTATGTACCTGTGTATCTGTACGTGTGTGTCTGTGTATATCTCTGTGCATGTGTCTGTGCATGTCTGTGTGTTCTGTGCATGCCTCTCTGTGTATATCTCTGTGCATGTCTGTGTATATCTGTGCGTATATCTGTGTGTGTGTCCTGTGTGTACCTGTGCATGTGTCTCTGTGCATGTCCTTGTGTGTCTGTCTCTGAGCATGTCTGTGTGTATGTTTGTGTGTTACCTCTGTGCATGTGTCTCTGTGTGTATATCTCTGTGCATCTGTGTCTGTGCATCTGTGTGTCTGCATGTATCTCTGCTCCCGCTCCAAGTACCCCCCACCTCTGCCCAACAGTCCAGTGACAGGCAGAAATGCACCTTCCCTCCAAGGTACCTCTCCACAGCTGGACTGGGTATTTCCATAAATACACGAAAACGTAGCTACAGACAGGTACAGCACAAATTACGTTCTCTGTCAGGTGTCAGAAGGCACCGACTGGGTGAAGGAGCCAAAGCCCTCACCTAACTGCACTACAGCCATGTCCCCTGCACTCTCTAGTTAAGGGAAAGGCAGCTAAATGTATATTTACACATGTAAACAGGGGCAGAACAAGCTTTCTAAATAAACTACAACATCTCAAACATGGGAGTTTCAACGTATGATCATCCCCTGGTTCAGGATTTCATCAGCATTTTAGCAATTCCACAATGCACGGGAGAACAGCACGACCCCTGAAGCAAGGCTGCCTTCTTTTCTGAAGGGCTGGATGTAGCCCTTTACTTTTGCTTTTTGGTGTTCCCTTCCTCCAGCCCCACGTGTTTGCTTTCTCCTCCCCTGCCTTCCATATATGCCTTCCTGCAGCCTCACTTTTCTCCCCACTGAACCTATACATACGTTTTTTCCTGCCAAGTAATGTTTTCATTCTATGAGCAAGTCCTTCTGGCATGTAGCAAAGAGATTAAGGAGGTTCATACAATCACCATATTTATGTAATGACATTTTAGATTAGAATGAACAAACATTTTCTGTTTTTGAAGTACTTTTATTAGGAAAAAAATTTATGAAAAAGTTTGTATAACAAATAACATCTCTGAAGTTGGTCAGAATTTTTCAAGTTTAAATTGAAATCTGGGGGGGGGGGTTCCCCCAAAAATCAGAAGAGTTTGTCTCAGTAATGGTTTTGTTGTTTAGGGTTTTTTTATGTAACCAGAATGTCCATGTTCAGAAGTCTGTGCAAGTATGTACATGAAAACCTATGACTGAATTTCATATCCCAAAGGATCAAGATCCTGGTCCAGAAGTATCAGAGAAGATTCCCTCAGCTTCTGTAAAAGCTTTCTGAGTTCTTCTTTTGAAAATACCTAGGAATAAATAATAAAAACCCAAACATAATAAAGTTATATTTATTTGCAGTGAATATCACTGATTAACTAAAGCAAACGCTGGTTAATGAAGTTAATATTTTCCCCGTTATTTCTTTCTATTTAAGATAGCATGAACATCAGGCATTTCAGAATGACATTTAATAAGGCATAGGAAGCTAGTAGCAGCATCCAAAACCTGAAGGTAGGCTCAAGATAGCTCTGTGTCATTTTGAGGTTGTTTTTAAGGCTTTTTTAAGGCTTTTGGAGGGAAAGAAGGTTAGGGGTAAAGCAAGTGCTCCAAAACAAACCGCTTATACAATATTCAGAAATGAAATGCAGTTGTAAAATCAATTACAATTCTACATCTCAACTTAGAATCATAGCATTGTTTAGGTTGGTGAAGACCTTTAAGATCATGGAGTCCCACCTTTAAACTTATTTCAATTCAACAGCTCCCACCCAAAAATCAGTAACTGCAGTGTTCAGAATAACTGCTTGTCAAAACACTGTCCATCATCTTCAGTGTTAACTCTTTGACTCCTTAAGTCAGAATACAAGGAGATCCTTTACTACTGCTGTGGATGGGAAGTGATAAAGACACTTAGGATGTTAAGGAACATATGGCATCTTCCTCTCTATATAGAAGCTTCTTCCATAGCCAACCCACGAAGCTTTTAAATGTAAGCTGAGTTGCCTGCAGCTCTCACTAACTAACTCACCGTGTAAAGCTTGTGCCGCTCTGAAGCAACCATGTCAGCCAGGCGCAGGCACTCCTGGTACTGCCCAGTGCTGTGCAGCACCGTGTGCAGCAAGAAGCACATCATTGGCAGACACAGCTTTCGCAGCAAAATCATCTGGTGTGTTCGCTCGGGGTCATCCTCAGCATCCTTACCAGAGCAAAATAACATATTATTATCATGAAAATCTACTTTTAAAAGGCAAATCAGCTTAACCACATAATTAGTAGTACCCAAAGGCAGAAAACTGTACTGACTGAAAAACAGTCTAGAAAACTAGACTGGACTTTGAGATATGATTTGTGTGGCAGCTGAAGGGGAAGCAAGCTGTGACTGGTCACAGCAAGGCCAAAGCAAATTAAACAGGAACACATCAAACTAGAGGCGACAAGGGTACAATTGGGTACAATCTGTGCTTTGTGGTTTGTATCATGATACAAAAACTCATTTTACCTCTCTAACATCAACCATCCATCCTCCATCAACAAACAGCAACACATTGTACATTTTCTCCTTAACATCAGCTGTAAGAGCATCCAAGATGCCTTTCCAAATGCTATAATCCATCTGGCAAAGAAACAAAAAATAGACTACTGCAGAACACGGTAATTTCAGAGGCTATTTTAAAACAGACTCTTCACCAGCATGCAACAGTCAGCACAGTTCCAATTCAAATTAGAATCTTCAGCCAGTGGCTAAAACTTAAAACCTGCTACAAACAGCTATTTCCATCCTGCTTAATTTCCTGTCCAGAATCAGACAGGTTGTTCAGAAGCAAAGCCACTAGAGAAAGATAATTTTAAGCAACTTATTCTGCCATGCTTTTGAAACAAATGTATTAACTGAATACAGTATATTCATACTGGCCAGACATGCAAGAAGAACTTTTGACAAAACAAAACTGCAGCATCTTTTAGAAAACAAAAGGTGATAAATACAAGAATAAAGAGTTAATAGCAAAATCAAGTGCTCAATTTATTAATTACACTGACAATCAACACATTATAATGAATATTTACAACTACATTACAATATTTTATGTAAAGCTGAGTCACATAAAAAACCTAAAACTTATTGTGCAGTGGCATTATTATTCTATTGACTCATACTCCCTTCAACCTAAAAATAGAATAATTTATAATAGAGTTCTTAAGCAATATGAAATAGCAGTCTTCTACTCTGTTTCACTGAACTAAGACTGCCTCCTAAGCAAAACATAAAAGTTTTCAGTAAATAACTTGGACTTTGACTTACCTCATACTTCTTCTCTTTATGTTCATGGGCCACTTTTTCAGTGAAACTTGCTTGGGGTAACAAAGAAGGCTTCTGTGGAGCTGAGTTCATGTGTTTAAACCATTCATTAAAGGTTTCATGGGCTTCCTGGATTGCATTGGAAACAGTGTTTAGACATTTTTGACTCATATAATAACCAGAATGTCATTACATGCATATCTATAATTCATCCAATAATGAGAAGTTAAATGGGTAAAGTTAAAGTTTCACCACCAAGGGAAAACCACCATTATCTCTAAGTAGTAACTTTGAATACTGCATATTTGAAACTCACCAAATATGCACGGATACATAAATGTTCCCGTATAGCATTGTCATCTTCAGCTGGAAGTGGTGTATCCATTCCCTGTTCTTCCCATTGGTTATATATTTCTGCTATAGAGTCTTGGGGAATCTTCACAAAGACATCTTTTGCAGCTTCATGTTTCTTGGATGCTATGAGAATATGAACTGGATATCAACAGCTTTGCAATTTCCATACCTTATTTCCATAAGCTGGCAAAGTCAGGCATTTAATAGACTAGATTCAAAGTTATATCAAATGTAGTGACAAGAGCCAAAGAGAACAAAACCAACATTTAAAAAGTCTAGAATATTTGTGAAGCTTAGTACCCAAGAACTTCCTCATGATTGCATT
The DNA here is from genome assembly GCA_013399695.1 of Formicarius rufipectus. Lineage (NCBI taxonomy): Eukaryota > Metazoa > Chordata > Aves > Passeriformes > Formicariidae > Formicarius > Formicarius rufipectus. The sequence continues at coordinate 942,129 of VXAU01002072.1, forward strand.
GCTTTGCTTAAGTGCTTCTGCCCTCTGCGCAGGATCAAATACAAGCCAGTCAATCACATCTATTTTCAGCTGATCCGCCTGTAAAAACCAACACAGAAATTCACTACCATTTCAAACATACAGCTGATGTTACACACATTAAAACTGGTCAATGAAATACACAAGTTTGGAAAGCATTATGACATAGTAACAAGGATTGCTTTATCCAAAGGCTTAGAAAGCAATCTCTGCAATACGGAGTAATAAAAAAATTAATTCCTAAGTGTTCCCAAGATACTGAGTATCATCTCTCAAAATTTTTTATGGATTATGATGCATTTTCCTGAAACTTTAATATAAAAACACTGTACAAACACAGTTTATGGAGCCCTTGCTGTAATCTTCAGAGATGCCATCAGCCTGCAACCACAGTTTTTCAACTCTTGCGTTAAATAAACTACCTTTTTGTCTTAGAGAGCTTAAACTTCTTAATGTACAGCAGAAAGAATGCCAAAAATTTTGCAAACTACCCATTACTTTATAAACAGCATTTTGAATACAGGCTATTAACAGTACCTCGCTGTCCCTGAAGTACGGGGTTGGATTTAGAGCAGTGACAGGGAAACTGTCAGTAAAGGCAGCACCTACTGCAGCTAGAAATGTCACTTGAGCATGGTAAAAGGTACATCTGGGATCCAAAATATTAATTCTCATAATTTGTAGAAGCTAGAATAACATCCTACTCTCAACTACGAGGTAGTTTGCTGTAGTCATTTCACAGGCTTTATCTTCACTCAATGTTTGCACACAGAAATGGCTGCTGAGCAACATACACATGAAGATCAAGGAGAAGTTGAAACAGAAATTACAGATTTGTGCAACATCCTCATTTGGTCACATGGAAAATGCACTTCCAACCCTCACAGGCTTTTTCAAGACAATTTCCATGATTACTGAAAGGAAAATATGGATCATATATAGTCAAAGACTCCATAAATTGATTGCAAACTGGAATATCTGCTCTGTGAAGTGTACTCACCTCTGTTGTGCCTGTATCTAACATTTGGTCATGATGGCTGAATTCACCAGCATCCTTCTTGCGGATGTTTTCAACAACAGTTTTTGTTATGGTTGCAACATCCAGACCTGGGTTAAGAGAGATCTATGTAAGAACTACCATGAATTCAAACTTGACACAAAATGAATTTCAGATTCCAATTGTTGATTTTATGCCTTACTGCTAGTAATTCTTATCAGTTTGTCCACACACATATTGTTGGAATAAATTTTAAGCTTTTGTGCTATGTAATTTATGGCAGATATTTTACAAGAATGATATTTGATATGAGAGAATATCAAATATGAGAAGAAGAACAAGACAACTAACAAGTTCTTCAGTCTCTGCTGAGGACCAGCACAGACTTAGCACTATTCACTAAGACCACTGATTCCTACAGTTCTGACAGCAAGATTATGATTTGACAGGAATGTACCAGGAAAAGCTCAGAATAGTTCTTTTACAGATGCTTAAGCAGGATGTTTTATTTTTGAAACCTTAACCCAGTTTAAAAGAAAATGACTGAGAAATGATTGAAGTTAAGACACTGAAATTTGCAGTGAATCTATTTCTTTGTGAATTCTGAGTGGCACAGAGGCATTGTCAAAAAAAGGACAATGTGCTGCTTCATTGTAATCCCTTTCAGTTGGATGCACAGGCCTGAAAGGAAGCTTAACATTAATGCAAGCAACCCACCATGGCTAAGAAAAAGCACTATAAATAGGACAAAGACATTGAGACACTCATAGCCTTTCTAAATCCACAAACAGACACATATTTTTGTAATTAGTTCACTGAAATAATATGATCATGTCAAGCTTCAGAACCTGTATTTCAGACAGGCAGCTGGCATTTAGTTCTTGGTGTGATGGGTCATAATCCAGCAGCCCATGTAATTTAGTTTAATTCAGATAAAGAACAACAATTCCAGGGTAGTTAAAACACACGTATACACCTACTTGAAGACATGATCAGCAAAGTAATTTTGCTTAATTGAAAAATAGAGAGACACAGGAAGGAAAAAGTAGCATATTCATAGCTAGGTCTTGGGACCAAAACTACTGAATGACAAAATAACCCAGGATATAAAATGATAATTAGAATTTCAGGATGTCTCACCTGCCTCTTTTGCTAATTCAAGGCAGTGGTGGCGTTGATCACTTTCAGTAACATCTTCAAGAAATAAAGCATACTGAGCAACAGCCAGCTCTGGGGGCAAGTGGCTTACATAAAATGCTATTAAATCTGTGTGCTTCTCAGATACCATCCGCTGCGAAAAAGAAAATATATGGAATGAGAAGCAAATATATAAGAAGCAAATATACAGAAGATACTCCATTACTATTTAAATATATATAATAAACATACTATATTCCCCTGTGTAAACACAGAAGCATATTTACACTTCAGTAAAAACATGTATTAGGCAAAAACATAAATGTGTAGAAAATTTTTGATTATTTTATTTTGATGTAGGAAGATTCCACTCAGCCTCTAAACAGGGATCAATAAAACTGCCCCTTATTTAAGAACTGCTGACAGAAACTCTGCATATTAGGCAAGCTTCCATGTATCTCTTGAGAGGAGAGCATTAGCTGCATCATAGTTTTTTCATCCCGTAACCTTAAGTCTCCTTTTCTTCCTCCTTTATGTCTAGATTACATTAGAGAAAGCAAATTATATTTCTGAAAGCTTACCTGAATGTAGGTCTTTAGAACTTCAACACAAACTTCCTCCTTATTACAAACAAAGATAGAACCAATTTTAAATCAGATAACACGAAAAATAAAAGATACTTTACAGGCTATAAGTATTAAAACAGACAAAAAGGTTATTTGCTTATTCCTGCTTCAATAATCTACACACACAGGCTCAACGGGAAGAACTGTTTCTCTTGGAGTGTGATTAAAAAAATATGTCTTTTAATCAAAAGATTTAGTGTTCTAAGGATTTTGTTTTTCAGCAACTGGATAATATAGTCTTTAGTCTAACTGGAATGTTACTTTTAAAATATTTTTTTTATTTCTTTCCATTTTATCGTATTTTTTAATTAATAAACAAAATGTCAGGCACATAGATTACTATTACAGTGTACCACATGCACTGTTTTATTATAGAAAATTCTAATCTAACAGGATATAAATATCACCTTACTTATCTATAGTTGTTGTTGTTGGCTGGACTTCGCGAACAAAGATTTTGGGATAAGCCTGTGCAATGGATTTTTTAGGTGAGGCACAGTGTGCGTGGAACTGGCCCCCCCCCCTTTACTCCTGAGGTTCATTTTGCCACGGCCGAGCACGCTCGGATGGTGACAGCGAGTTCCTCCAGGATTCGAACCGGTGTCCTCAGAGGAGGAGCCGGCTCCACAGGCGGGGGCCTATGCCCCTCGGCCAACGCCCGCCACCCTTATCTATAGTAGCCTATACTAAACAACCAAAGTATAGTCTGAGCACCTGAAACAGCTTTAGCCAAGACTCAAGTGTTTGTTACTATTAAGAATTAACATTTTTGTTTCATATATGTAAATTAAAGGTCTTCATCTGAGCAAGCTGCATATAAACAACAAATACTAAATATCATAAAAGCTTGCACATCTGCCTCCTCTCCCTAAAATCCACTGAAGGCTGATCCAAGAATTGTCCCATAAATACAAGGTGGAAAAAAAGGTGAAGAGGCAGAATCAACAGTTACTAACAATTCCGAAATGGAATTCATGTAGGAAATCTCACCTTTTCTGTCCTCTTTGTTAAGCATCTACTAATGGCTAGATCTACTGTGCTTTAGCTTTAAGACCTACTCTATGAAATTGGAGTCTGCCTAAAAATTAGTATGTATAACTACATACATACATACACAAAGACATTCCTCTTATTCAGCTAAATGTTAACTGACTTCAAAATGAATTTCAACGAGAGAATGAAGCAATAATTAGAGGCATGAATAAACAACTTGGAGCTGTATTCAAGTCATCTAATGAAAACACACATTTGTCTTTTGCCAAAAGAGGTTATGTTCGGAAACTTATTTGATACACCAGGCCTTCTCAATTTTAAAATACTAGAAAAGGAGAGGTTCTAATTACTTGTGATTTTCTCACAAAAGAGTACCCATCTGCATATTTAGCACAAATAGGCTAAGTAGTTAGCAGGTTATACTTACTTCTTATTTTGAGGTAATATGAAAGTTCCAGCTAGTACTAAATAGTTAAAGCAAAAACATTTATGAGCTTACAGAAGCAATGCATACAGTTCCAATGACTGCCTATAAGAACATGTTCTATTCAAAACATCTTGGCTGCTATGAATACACCTAACACTGAAGTCTGAGTCAGGGCTTTCTCAATAAAGTGCTTATGAGTGAAATCCACCATCCTCTCAAAAACAATATTTAAGCTGAACTGGAGAAGAAGAGGATGCTCATTTTGGCTGCTGTATTTATGCTCCAAGATCAACAAATACATTATTTAAGCATGCAGCTCCTCATCAGCCTGGTAGTAATTTACTACCACTCTATGTTGTTTATGTACTTACACACACATTTCCACTTTAAAGACTGGCTATTGCTATGACAACAAATCAAATACAAGGGAACTTACCTTAGTCTGCATACCCAAAGTGCGGAAAAACAGAATAAGATGTGTCATGAAACGAAGGAGGTGCCCTGGGAGCACACTTCTGTCTTTCGAAAGCCACCTACTGAATTCTTCCATCAAACCTATAGCCACCAAGGAAATGCCTGTATTAGTTGGATCATGGGGAGAAAACCACCTAAGAAATATTTAAAAACTACACATTTATTCAAAAAAATGTAATTTAGCCACAAAAGTCTGACAAAACAGCAACAATTTTGGAAAGATGTAGCTGTTTGACTCAAATATCTACTGTATGTATTTTATCATTCCTCAGGAAAAGTCTTGCATATATTCTGACACATTTACATGATTTCATGACTTCTTTGAAATCTACCTTATATGTCAAACTGCACAAAGTCCCTACTGTTTTAGAGCTTAGCTTTAAAGTGGAGTTTGCCTGCTGCATACTTTTAAAAATCAATTCACATATAAGTTTCTGGAAAGGTTACTCAAAATAATGTAGTCAGATGACAATTAAAAATCACTTAGAGAAAAGCTCACCATCCACATCTCCCAGTATAATGAATTTCTGAATCACATGATAGTGTTCTTGATTCTCCTCTATAACCCTCTGGGAAGAGAAAATGAAAATTCAAACTTTGAATGAAATTTTGTAGCCTAATGTATGAAGAAAACAAACTTATAAATAAAGCAAAAGTTCCTCAGGAAGAAAAAAGTTATCCTATTTTCAAAGGTATTCTTCATAAAGACCAGGAGAAAAGGCACTTGCTATATCCATATCAAATTACAAGAATATTGTCAAACTGAAAGAACCAGAATATAGATCTGCACAGTTAATACTTTGACTGGAAGAGATCCAAGACTAAGGACTTTTTGCTCAGAAGACGAGAAGGAACAGTGACACTATAAATAACAGATTCTACAAAGTCACAGAAGATGCAACAAGGTATATAAATCCTTAAAGGCCTGCGAAAGTTACTTGAGGAAGAAAGGGTTTTTCCCACCCCTAGAGAGGAATAAATGCATTAATGCGAGAAACGCACTTGCAAATTTGCTATATGGTGAGAATTTCACTATGTTACAATGGCAAATGCAGCTGGGTGTATCTGTAGATGACTGCATGCCTTTGTCTTAGCAATATGATAAATACTATGTGTCCATGCCATCAAATAAAAGCAAGTGTAGTTTCAACTTAATCACTGCAAAAGCAAACAAGCTTTTAAATTTTGAAAGGCCTGTTCTGAAATAAGCACACAAACCTCCTATAAAGAAAATGCAATGTAATCAATCTGTGAACATTCTATCTGTGTTAAATAGTTGATTTAGTCTGTCTGCTTTGTATGTCTGAAAACACTTGACAGTCAGCTGTTTCTTTAGCACACCCAGCTGGTTCTACAGATACAGGGCAAGACAAGACCTGTATAATTTTCATTGTTAAATGACGGCAGTATATAGAAAAATCTATTTTAATTGAGAATAACACATTATAGAGGTAGAAAATATAAAATTAATCAGTCATTGTGCATATTTGAGCATTTCTTTAAATAGCAGTAAATAGTAGTAAAATAGAAGTAAATAGTAGTAGAACCAGAACCCAGTGAATAGTTAAAAATGGCAGTGAGGAGAAACACTTCAATTATTACATACCTTTTTGTCTGTTGCCTGAAGTTCTTCAAAAACCTTTTCGGAAGTCCAGCTTCAAAACAGGAGAGACAAGACAAAAAATGTTACTTTGAATATTCCAATCAGGTCATACAGGATGCTTTGTTGAGTGCAGGAACATAATTTTACTTGAAACTTACTTTGTTTCTAAATAATCTCTAGGGAGCTCTTCCATCTCCTCTGCAGTTATTACGGAGGTTCGTATTTCCTGCTCAACTAGAGTGTCTACCATGACCCTGAAATATGCCCAAATAGTATCTTCCCAGGTATCACAAACTGGAAGAAGCTACAGATTAAATAAACAGAGCAAACATTATGAAGAGATAGAGAACTATCAGAACTCAAACAGAGCAACTATAATTTATGATCAGGTTTTTGGGCATCAAATCAGACTAGTAACCAACTTGAACAGTAGCCTTTCCTTCATTGAAGTAGGATGACTTTAAAGTCAGCAGGAATAATACTATCATATACTTAGTCAAAACATGTCAGCCCTACAAGGAGCAGCAATGTTTGCCATTGTCCTGTTTACTACATCTTTAAATAACCAGTAATTGCAATATTTCTGATGATATCACTGTCACATATGAGAAGGAAAATGCTCAACTACCCCAAACATCACTTATCTAGGAGGTCTGACATACCTGTTTGAGGTTTCCACTCAGGGCTGCATAGATTGCTCTTTCATATCTATTAAACTGCTCCTAAAATAAACAGCAAAAACACCCAAACTTTTAATTACACAGCACTTATGTTTTCTAGTCACTTTACATTTTATTAGAGATTCATTCATTGCAAATGAAAAACACAAGGAATACACAAGGAACCAAAACAAGAATAGCAAGTGACTTTCCCTTCACTAGCATCCCCTTGTAACTTACCTGAAAAATGTATATTGACCTGGAAAGAAAGTAGTATTTTTCCTTTCCCATTCAACTAAATCAAGATGAAAGTCAAAGTGTCAGTGGTTTTACTTTCAGCCAGAAAAAAAAGGCACACATTTCCCGAAAAATTGGTGCTGATTATGTAGATTTCTCACCACAATACACAAATACATTATTTCAGAAGTCCCCTTAGAAGCATGAATTGTAAATCATGTAAGCAGCAAATACAGAGGGAGTAGGTTTACTTAAAATCTTGTTTCAGAGTTTAGAAAAGTTCAAATATATGTGCTAACATCAAGCAAACCAGCATTATCTTACCTCTTCAGCCATACGCCAACAACTTATTTTCCAAATGCACCTGTATGGATTGCCTTGAACAGGCTCCAGCTCTTTTCCTACATAGAAAAAGAAAAAGGGGGCAAAGGAAAATAGTGCTATTAATAAAAGAGAAGCCAGTCACAAGTAAAGCCCATTTTCTGTTATTAACCCAATTTCAATCCCTTTGAAACTCTTCCCAAAGCATTTCAATGCTTTTGATTGGACCGCAAGGTGGCTGCTCTGGGAAGTTTGGTAAATTTGTATCTACAAGTTGCAGTATTTTGAAAGCTTAGCTGCTATCTAGCTTTGAAGAAAATTATTGTTTTGGCTATAACGTATCTACAATGTTAATATCTGGAAAAGAACAAATGTAAGGAAAAAAGCTAATTTTTTAATCTTAAATAATAATCAAAACTTTTAAAAAATGCCACTGCTTCACTGCTGGTATTTTGTATGTACCTGTATAAGGGCATTCAAACCCATGCAAGGGCAGGTTAGGCAGGTAGACTCAAAACAAGCCCAGGACACTGGTGTGGCAAGCAGATAAAAGTGACAGGCTATAGGGATTTGAAAATTAGGAAAGCATTATTCATTCCATACCCAGCTGTAACCAACACTTAGACTTGTCCTTAAATTCCCTGCTAAATCCTGCAATGTCCTGATCATAGGGATAAGCAAGGTACTGTGTTATAAATGAGATCATCTGCAAGGAACCCCACTACCAAAGGAAAGGTAGTTTAATAACTTTCAAGTATTTTAAAAGCATCTCTTTTTCCTGCACTTATATTTGCTGAAATGTAGCCCTACCGCACCTTTCTGAGGATGGATATAGAATCCAATTTGAGTCTGTAAGCAACAAAATGTGTACTAGGTGGCACAAATCAGATGTCAAGAAAATACAGACCGAAATATTATATGGAGGCGGAGAAGATGTGTCCAGAACTCTGTGACATCTACCTCCTAGTGATTATGCCTGACTTTGAAGAGAGAGTGGCTTTAGCATGTTTACATGAATTCAGTAAACTCATACTTTCAAATAAAGAAATTTCATGTTAGTTTTTACACATTGAACAGACATGGGAAAATATACTAGATATGAAAAAAAGCTCTTAAGAAATAACCATTTCTCTTTGCCACAGAGAGATACTAAAAGGAAGCCCTATGCTCTGTTTTTCCATCTGCCTCAAATGCACTTCGGAGCAGATACCTCCATTTATGTTAGGATCATGATACAGTTTCCAGCCTTCCAAAGTTGCAGCTCTCCAGGCCTGACCACATCGTTTGCATAAGCGCTGTGCCTGAAAAATAATGGATTTTCTCAGCAACACACTTCAAGGTAGGAAACCCTCCAGCTTCTTCTTTAAAAATGTGAACATTATTAAAACACTTAATTTGTGTAGCGATGCTACTATGCGAAAAATAAGCACAGAGGATCCTAAACTCAAAACTACTGAAAGATTTCAAAGCAAATACTGATTTTTTTCATTAAACTTTCTGGTTTTTCAGTCAGTATTTACAGCAATGTGAGCACATGCTACAGGTCATCTTTGTTAGCTTAAACAGATGTTATACAACCTTCTGATAAGTTTAGTGTTGTCCTGTTGCTTAGATGTATAATCCATCTCTTCACAGTCATTCACTTTTCCAGTTGACTTAATACTTCAAAACCCAAACTGAAGCTGCGAATTTATATTCATATTCATATTGCCCTGCAGCATTATGCTCACATTCCCATACCATCAGAAAATGAATAGATGTGCAACATATTGGAACAGAAAACAAGCAAGTAACCATATTGCTAAGACTGAGTTCTTTGGCACAAGAATCTCAAGTCCTCTTTCCCCCTCTCTGACCCAACTGTCATTATATATACATGTATGATAATCCACTGATGATTACAGACACAGTTAGGACGTTCTTTGAAACATTCTTTGTGCTTGACTGGCAGTATTTTGTATCAAGCCACAACAGTGAAAAAATATTGCCAAACAACCAAAAGACTCCAAACTATATTTTTTCCATAACATCTACTCTATGCCCAAAATTATCTAATTAAAAGCAAGATTTCATTAAAATGCTAATTTAGCAATGTTGACAACAAACTGAAAATCACTACAAGACAAATTTAAACATTTAAACACAATTCATTGGCTTTAACAGTGAGATATTTTAAATCTTAATTAAAAGTTATGCTACCTCATCTGTCATTCCCGCTCTGATGAGAGTGAAGAGATATTTCAATAACCTTGCATCATCTTCTCGGTCTAAATCATCAAGTGGCAGTTTCTGTCGTATGGGAGCATCTGGATCCTGCAAGAAAAAAAAGTCACCACTCATCCACACAGTGCCTCTATGTATGTCTCTTCCATTAACTTCCTGTCCTCTTCTATAATTTGCAGTCACTTTCACGTTGACACATCAATCTGTAAAATCCAGGTAATACCCAGCATGATGCTTCTCTGTTTGTACTCTCTTGTTTCTTTTATACTCTTCTGTCACTGTTCCTATCAGAAGGAGCCAATGCAATTTACTTACTCCACTCCATCTTCCAGCTCTCCTCCCCTTCAAACATCCTTTCCCCTTCTGTCTGTCCACCTACCAGACTGTTTCTGCTCCTTCACCTTCAGTCTGAGAAGGCTTTTCACAACAGCTGAAAACACTTCTATTTAATCCAAACAGATTTTCTTAAGCCAGTCAATAGATCAGTCTTCAAATGAATTAATCTAGAACAGCTGTGCTGTCACTGGGGCAGTTCATTACCTCATTCTACCGGACAGTCCTTTCTTTCCTTGCCTTCTCTCCCTTTTTTTACTATAGTAGCTCAAAGAATTGCACTGGGACTTGGTTTCATTATACTAGTTCCTGCATAAAGACAGCGTTGGCTCATCTGTAAGGGCTCCAGTGGCTCCCAAACATTTTTTCTGAGCTTTCTTGGTTAGGAACATGATTTTGTTTCAGACATAAAAAGTCATGATAGAGCCATTTACTTCAACAAATAGACCACAAGTACTTGTGCTGGGGCATGGGGGTATGAAAGTGATCACTGAAAGAAAAAAGAAGTCCACAAGTGATCTCAAAAAGAAATTCTGAGGTGTCCCACCTCACAATTTCTGTACTCATTTTTAGATTGTACAGGTATCTAAGAACTGGTGGAAAGCTGTGAAAATAGCATATATGCTCTCTCTAATCCATTTTAAAATCAAGTCTTGCTTTTATATAATACTTACCAACTCTGTTACCAGAGCTCGAGAACTTCCAATGTATGTACTGGACTGTCGCTGCTTCAGGGTATGTAGTGTGTTATCCCTGAAAGCAATGAAATGTTTTACAGAAAAATATCTTTTTAGCAAGCGTCTCTTAATAAGACACTAATATTGAAAGATATTTTTTCTTACATGAAATATATTTATCAAACAGACACTTGGTTTGATTGATTTATCAATGGACTGCGCTACTGTTGTGAAAATGCAGCATTTCACTAGTACAACATTGGAATCAATACACACATCTTTGACTTTTTTCAAAAGCATCCTTTATTTCAATCATTCCTGTATTTAACTACTGATTGATTTCTGCATAAGCAGAATTTTCCACTAGCATTCGCTATGAGGTCAGTCTAGGACAGAAATTCAGCTTAGAATAAACACTATTCCAAAAGTGTGAATTCACTGGCCATTAAAAGAAGGTTTATCTAGGCATCTAGCAAGGAAGGGATTCTTTGGTCTTTTGAGCCATAAAACTCATCAGTGACAATAAAGATGACAATAATGGCTTCTAGCGAAGAATCAATTACACAAAGTGACAACAAGAACTTAAGAGGCAAAAGATAAAGCCAGAATAAGAAGTGAATAACTGGGAAATACATAATAGAAATCCTCATCTAGGTTAAGCCTAAATTAAGTTGGTTTGATGGTTTTGCCTTCCATCCTTGCCTCCCAAAATGCAGTAACTGACTTCTGAGAAGATATACTTCAGCAGATGGGTAAGAAAACTCAATTTTTACATCTATGTCTTTAAAGAAAGAAGTGAATACAGCAACCAACTTTAAAAATCCACTTCTTTCCAAAAGCAATTCTATGACTGTGAATCCTGCACCTGATGGGAGCATGTATATAATCAAAGAAAGTCTGAACTCACCAATATACTGTTCTTGCATAAAACTCAATATTATCGGAGAAGTCCCCAATTTCATCCTTAGCAATGCTCTCTAGCCAATCTACCACCAGCTGGAATAAAATTAAATTGCATTTTTAAAGCAAACATGTAAAAAATAATACTTTTACTGCCTTCCTCTCATTTCTGGATCTACTTGCTATCTATGGGCAACCAAAAGGCATACAGATCCAGAAGACTATTCCACTTGCATTTTAAGCATCCAGTATGAAAGTCGTTGGTACTTGATCTCTATTTCTCACTGGATGCTGCAGTTTACTACAGTGCTACTTAACAGTTTATTAATCACAATCAACAGTAACAGATTCTGCAAATGGGAACACTTCTCAGCCCTTCATCATCTCCAAGCTAGCCTGAAAAACATTTCTGATCTTTAGAAACTAAAGAGCATTATTTTTAGGCATAAAAGGAATAATACACTTGAGTGAACATAAAACAAGTATTAGAAACAACCTCAAAATGTGCATAAAGCATCAGCATTATAAATATTTAATCTATTTTTGTTCTCATATTGAAAACTTTCTGTCATACCTGACTTTGTCGAACAAGTGAATCTTTCTGAAAGAAGTTGTCTATGTTTGTTTTTTCACTAGCAGTTAAAACCTGTTTAAGAAAAAGCTGATTATTAGTATATGGAAGAGAAAATTACCACAAAACCAAAAATACCGAACTGCACACATATTAATTCATAAGTTTTCTACAAGTTCCATATGTTATCTCTCCCCTCTCCCTTTTCAAAAAATAGATGACATTATAGTTTTACTTGGATTTTTTACATCCAGTTACACTATAAACTCTAAAAATGAGATTCAGAATATAATTCACAAATGTGTGATAACAGAAAGATTCTAGATAGTAGATTCATTGATTCCACTCACTGCATTCATATTATTCTAAATCCCAGTTGTTACTATACATTAAAAAGATTACATTTTCCAAGATCACATGCACACTTAACATAAACAAGTGTGAAAGAACAAACAAAAAAATCAAGTCCAGAGTCCTGATCCTACTATCTGATCTCCTGCATTAATCCAGCTTCCATTAGACTTGCAATAAAAATAGAACAGGAGATGCATTTTCCTAAAAAACACAGGTAGAAGGAGACTGGGGTTTTTCTGGCACAACAGTGTTTAACAGTGACAACTTAGAAGTGGGAATCCTAGAGGAAGCTATTTTATGACTAAGAAGAAAGTAACTGTGATCATAAATTTTACAAAGGCAGTCTTTTTGCTTATTGTTTTGTCTTCCTAAGCATATTCTGGCAGCAAAGACTGGAAGTGCTGTATTGACACAGACAAGATGACTACAGCTGAAACAAGATTGTTAAAAAAACTGGATTTCTCTTGAAATAAATTAGAATCAGGACTGCAAAGGCTTGAGACCACATGTTCTTTTAGGCAAAGCAAAATTGTGTCTGACCTATGGGAACATTACAGCTACTGATGCAGTTTTTAAAAAAAAATAGTTATTTCTAGTGAATTTAGGTTGTCTTGTGCAGAGACAGGAGTTGGACTCAATGATCCTTGTGGGTCCCTTCCAACTCAGAATATTTTATCATTTTCTGAGTGCATGTGGAATACATAAGGCAACAAAAATAAAAATACTTCAGAATATTTTTTACACTAAAACCCTCTTTTCAGAACTATTTGGATTTACTCTTCACAGTATATGAAATAATTTAATATTCGTCTTGATTAAAATCAGTCTCATTTTTCATATTTGAATTTTGAGTGGCTGCAATTTTGAGATTATAAAATTAAAATAAAAGCATTTAACCTGTATTTTGCTTATTTAGCTCCTTATGTCACTTAAAAGAACAAAAAAAGGCCACACTCACTGTGATATCAAATGCAGTTTCATCTTCCAGTGCAGACTGTATTCTGTCTCTAGAAATGAAAGTGCAAAGCGTTAATGATTAAAATAAAGCAGAGAAAATTTAGCAGAATGCTTAAGTAAAAATGCTTAAAAAACCTTTACAGAAATGTTTTTTAAAAAAATACTAGAAGTTGCAAAAGTAATAAGAATAGTATTTCACTTATGTAATTAGGTAATAAATAGACATATCAGAATGCAGTTACATAAACAGTTTATTAATAGGTACTTAATTACTTCAGTCCCTATTGAGAAACTTATATGAAATATAACCAAGAAAGTCATTTCAGTGCAAAAACATAATGTACTTTGCAAAGGAATTACCTATAAAGTGAGGATAACAGTCTCCAAGTTACCATCTCCTGCTTGAGAAGCCACAAGACACTGGCAGTTTTGGAAAACTTTTGCTGTCCAGGAGTTGCCCGATAAACTATCTTCCCCAGTATATTCACCTGAGGTAAACAAATTTATACATAGTTAATACTGCCCATCAGTGGCTTTTCTTTTTTTCTAAATGCTTTCAACAACTGAGTTCGATTACTGTCTCAAAATAGGTAGACAATATTCCAGATCACAAATTCCCCTAATTAGCAATAAAAAACTCCCCATCAACAGAGGCTAGATGGTATCAACCATGAGAGTAGTTTTGTTTTGCAATACACTGTACAAATCCAGGATAAAAACAGCTTACATGGAACAATTAAAAAGGTGGGAGGGAGAGAAAGCAATCACTGGGGGGAAAAAAACCCCAAACACAAAAAACACATACAAAAAAAAACAAACCCAAGAAGCCACCAAAATCCCCAACTTTTATTCCCATATACATCAATATCAAATACTAAGTTAGTCCCACTGGTATTTGTGAGATCATTTAAGCATTTATCCATGCCTGAAAGATACTTTTTCCTTTCGAGTTCTGTTAAATGAGGGAACCCAATCTGCTAGTTATCACATAATTTACAGAACCATCAAATAGAAATTCTACTGTTTTGTCCTATATTTATTATTAAGAAAGCTACACAATAAAGTCTTTTCCATTGGTAGTTAGTTCCAGAGCTCCTACTACTGCCAAGACGAGCTCCAAACTCTTGTATTTCTGGTGTACCCAATTCATCAATATATTCACTGGTTTTCAAGTGGGAAGTGAACAACAGATTTGGACAAAAGAAAGAGGTGTACCATCATGATGCAAGAGGGGAACACAATCTTCTGTTCTCTTCTATTAATCAGCATAAAATATGAAGAGCCTATGGCTAGGAACCACTAGGATGATCTCAGGGCACAGATGAAAGGCAAACTGATAGTTCAGGGCTGTCCCTTCACCCCCATCCCAAGCCCCATCAGCAACATCCAAGCCACACTTCAGAGCAGCATCCTTCACTGTACTCTTGTACATCCTTGGCAACATAAGTCAACACCCCTCAGTTCCACATGGCTTAAAATACCCACTCTATTACTTACTGACTTTGCAGATCTTATCCATTTGCTCAAACAGGAGTTCCACTATCTCACAGAATTATCAAGTTCACATTTATTTTCCTTCTCTTGACTGCTTCCCTGTTCTGTTTCAGCCTCAACAATAAATTTGCAAAAAAATGGACTAGCAACCTTCCAGCAAAAACACATTTTTGTAACATAGACGTAGGTATGAAGTCTCCTAAAAAATATAATCTGCACACCTCTCTTGTGATCAACACTTATTGGTAGAAGCAACATAATTTCTTCCCTTCAAATTGTCAATTCCTGCTGATCCTGAACTGACAATCACCAACCAGTGAAATAAAGAACTGTGTCTAAATTCAGAGACACACCTTAGAGACAATGCTTAGCCCTTTATGGCCAGCTTGTTAGCAATGTACCAGAGAACTTAAAGCATCATAATACAATGATTTTGTTTCTTTATACATGAGAAAAAAAACACATTTTAATCCAGCTGATTAACATTAACAAAAACATCTATATATCTGCTAATGTGTAACGCCACTTGACACTTGAAGTGGAATGAAAGCTAGATAACATTTTTAGTATTCAGCAAGCTATCCCATGAGTATTTCTATGCCAAAGTAGTATATGAGGAAGGAGAGATGTTCATTGAGTGATACTCAATGCTAGTATCACTCGTAAGACTGCAATCACCTGGAAGATTTGAAGGAGGTATGTTAAGAACTGTGACTTCTCAGCAATATTGCTTTGGGAAGGGACTGTAAAATATAGGAAATAAAACCCCAAATAAACTACTTACCTGACTGTTACAAATATTTTCATACTCATCCACGAGATCAAAAATGGTAGTTGACGTATGCTTCAGGAAGGAATGTAGAAAATCCGAGTACATGCTCATAGTAGCTAGGACAGATTCAATAAGGAACAGTCATCTTAGTCAGACACATCTCCGTAAAAAACAACCCCAACAGACTACAAAAAGATCCTTCTAATGACAAGGCATCTCATCTTTCACAGATTTAAAGGAGAACAGTGATGATATGAACTATTTAGATCCTATGAAGTCAGAAGAACTTATCAGCTAACATAGTAAGAGAGATAGAAGCTATGAGCTAAGTCAAATAATTATAAAAATTTTGCTGCAAATGTTATCTGCTAAAGTTTTAATAGCACAACTAATCCAGTTGTGTCTCATGCCACCAGAGCACCCCATTTTTTCCATCAGGTTCCACAGAAGAAAAAAACCTCACAGAACTCCAATAAACTGGAACAGCTTAATTTTCTGACCTTTTTAAACTAGACTGTCTTTGACTAAGAAGTATCAGAAAAATAATAGAGAAAAAAAAAAGCCCATAAATATTTATATTCCACAAAGAAGGACTGTGGTCAATTAGTATGAAAACTCCAGATTGTCTCACCAGCTTCCCCAGGATCATCCTCACGCAACAGTACAGCGCTCATAGTGACATCTTCTGTCATATTGGACATGTCTGGATTTACAAACATTCCTGTCTGCTGAGGGGAGAGTGCCATTGTCCAGCTATTTTCATCCAACTAAAACCACAACAAGAACATAAAGAAAATAAATAATAATCTCAGATATTACAAGCCTAGCTCCATGTTTTTTCCTTCTATAAAATTGGTACATAAACAGAGAATCCTAAAAAACTAACAGTGAAATAACTGCGGTTAGATAAGGTGTAACTATGCCTTTAGCAAATAGCTTGAAAAGATAAATTTAATTCTGGAAAAAGAAAAATCCCTTTATTTTTTTCTGAAAATAACTAAAATGGAAGTTAATCAAGTAAACCCATCTATAGTAAAACATCATGTATCACTTTTCATCTTCAAACAAACCAACCACTCCAAATTTTCATGTTTTATTATCCTAAATGCTTAGACAGTCGTTCAAAGCAGAAAGATAACAACATTAAGCAGGATATAAAGCAAGTGTGAAAAGTCAAGCAAAATAGCTAAAATTTGAATCAATCCTTACCTTCTTGGTTAAGTGCTCAAAACCATTTGATCAAATGCAGCAATATGTTGAAAATAATAGCAAGTATCAGAATATTAAAGAAGAAAATAAAGACATATGCATACTTCGTGAGGAGTATTTCAAGTGATGTATTTGATAACATATCTGACATCAGAGCAGCAAAATAACCAAAACAGAAGACTGATTGTACAAATACTGCACTGACAGGACAGGTTCCTAGAGGTGTTTCCATGCTAGCAATTGCCTTCTTAGGAGCAATTAATACTATACAAAGACCTAGAGATGTGCCACTGGCTGATTCTTTTTCTAGACTCTTTTTTTCTACCCACAGTATTCCTCTGGTCTGATCTCTCTCTGCCATTACTGCCCTGCAGCCAATCAGAACAGAACGGCATAGTCCTCCCCACTGCAGAGTAAAAATAACAAAAACAGTTCCAGCAACACCATATCAGGTCTCTGCCGGAAATACAAAAAGGGCTGCTGAGTGTTCTTATCTATCAGCAAGTAAATTTCCATAAGTAAAGGTCCTTTTTCCTGTCACCCTCCGCTGAAAGCCTTTGTCTAGTGCCAAGTTTCTCCTGCTGATCTAAACTGGACTCAAGTCAGAGCAGTAAACACTAACCTAAAATGTAACCTCACAAAACACTAGTTACTAGAGAGTCTGAATCAGAGAAGGACATCAGTGCCAAGAGCAGTATACATGTTGAGCAACTGGGCCCCAGAAGCTGATAATCTATAAGGAAACAACTGGCCTGTATCAAACGACAGAAACTACTAAAAGGGAAAATGAATTAAAATGCATATACAGAAAGACCTCTTAACTTCTTTTGAGTTAATTTAAAAATAGAGATAAGATACTTCAGACATCCCTACTGATAACTTTTCCAATCAGTGTTTTTCCAAAAACATTGCAGTGGAAGATAATTAATGTAATCTAAAAAGACATCAGAAGAGTTTGTTCTTTGAAGTCCAAACTTTAACATCCAAGTGAAGCCTAATAGTGCAGAGTGCTAAAACAAGAAAAATTCGTAAGTATTAACTTGCTGACATAGAACAATTATCCTTGAGGAATTTGTAAACAAGCAAAATCAGGATTTTTGTAGTCACAAGCCGATATTATAAGGACTAGTTTAACACACATGGTGTATTTGGAAAGTCTTTAAAACTCTCTATTATTCCTCACTGCATCATCTCAAAGAACAACACAGTAATAAATAACACCAACTGCAAGCAGCAATAGTAGTACCAGTAAGCTTATACCACCCACAGTTGTAGGTTCCTCGGTGTAAACACAGGAACACTGTAAACTTGTAGTTTCTAACATTTTACAGGAACAGAAAAAAAAAAGATGATCTAATCATCTTACCATTGACAGATTGCTGAAAAGTCCAGAAGTTGGTAGAATCAGAGGCGATCTCCCTCCTGTTCCCAAGATGGCAGACATATCTGATGGCTTCATGGAGCTCCGATGTAATGCAGTACCTAAAAGACAGAAAGGCTTTTCTGAAGAGAAACTATTTAGAGCCAGTACACTCCATCCAGAAGCTCCAAAAAATGTTTTAACAGAGACTTAAGTATGAAATTCAGCAGCATTCCAGACAGACGTCTGAAGCCAGGTTGAACATGAGTGTATATATGCACCAAATATGTGACACACCTTCAGTTACTGAGTTAATTGGTAAACACACATTAGCATGCAGAGCAGCACATCTCCAGTCACTCCTTCTTGCAAATTGGTCTCCAAACACTTAAATCAAAAGGCAACCACAAGTCTGCTCTACCAAGCACTAGACCTGCTCCAAATACCTCTGCACATCAGTCCAGTACCTAGTGCTCCCAGGAATATGTGACCCATCTAAACACTGCTTTGCAAGATGATAAATACCTCATGCTATGTCAATACGGAGATCCACCACAACAGATCTTCCTACAAACTAAAGATCACTGAATTTGCAGCAAGACAATAGCTACTTTGGTCCCCTTATCAATCACAAACAGCTTGGGAAGCCATCTAAAAATACTGATCGCATCAAGATAGTGAGAGACAGGAGCTGTGACAAGAGCGGTAAAAAGGGAATGACAGAGTCCCAACATTTTGTTAGCCACTTTGGGGAGAGAAGTGCTTTTACAACCTTCAACAGCAGTTCTTGGTAACAAGACAGCTTCAGTCAGCATTGAGATCATTAACATTTCCTTTTGGTTAAGGACTGCTGTAATCTGAAGCATCAAAAAATGTCCACAAGCGCATATACAAACACAAAATAAAGGGCGTGTCCTTGGTCTCCATCACATTCAGTTTAGATGTAAAAGACCAAGTGCCTATGGCATTTCATTTCTTTTTTCCTCCAGTGCCTAAGGTAAACAGAACAGCAGAAAGTGCAACCATCCTCTTGCAGCTTGATTGAAAACACACTGGCTAGATGATGACAAAAAAAGATTACAGGTAGAGACTGTGACAGGGAATGCGACCACTGCCTCTTGTCTTTTCAATGGGCACCACCAAGAAGAACCTGGCTCTCTTTTTACTTGCTCTCATCAAGTATTTATAAACACTGACAAGATCCCCCATTCTCTTTCCCAGGCTAAACAATCCCAGTTCCTCACAGTCTCTCTTCATATGTCACATACTTCAAAACATTAATCAACTTTGCAGGCCTTCACAGGACCCATGTCTATGTCCTTCTTCTTCTGAATTGTGATTAATTATGAAGTCCAAGGGCATAAATCCTTTAACTAAATAGTAAGAGAGCAAGCAGTCTTACCTGGCTGGTGAAGCAATGAATTAGGAGTTCGGGAAAGAAACTGGCTTCTGGGCGTCATGTTACCAATAGTGTCATCCAGGGATGTGAGAACTGATTAACAAGTTAAGAAATACTCTTCTAAACATGCTTTTGGCTCACTTCTAAATGATTGTGACTACTTAGAAAGGAAAAAATATTTTGTTGTAGTTCAAGTGTTATGCAAATCACACGTCTTTCAGAGTAAAACAGAAAGTCCCATTAATAAGCCTGAGTTAGGTCACAAAATGTTTCACCACACCTTAAAGCTGGAGGGCTAAAAGGGACATCACAAAGTGAAGTTCAGAAATGTGAACACAACAGGTCTGGGACTCCTCACAACCACTCAGATCAAAGAGAATGCTTTTTCCCCAGCAGGAGCTGTTTTATGCTACATCAACCATAACAAATCTGACTCCGAGTAAGTTTTTTAAAAAGTTCTCTCTCTCTCTTGGCTTCAGGTACTCTGTTGCTCTACTTTTCTTCTCCCTGTCAGCAGGTTCAGTGCTCTAGGAAGGATGCAGTACTCTCCTAAATGAAACACATTCAGATTTCCTAAATCACACTCAAGTCAGTCATTAACATCCCTCCCTACTAGTTTTCAGATAATGTAATTAGCGTTTTGTTTTTGAACTTTTCTGCTTCTTAATGCATGAAAATACCACGCAGAAAACTGACTACAGTAGGGGAAAATATGACAGCTCTCAAAAGCAGAATTTTTACTGCAAAATACCTAAAAAATCAGGTAACAATTTCACATTACATGGATACACTGTTGATTTTAAATGGGTATAAACTAAAGAATAACTTACTGTACATTCAACAACTATTCTCAACATGCCTAAAATCATAGCAGTAGTAAAAATATATGCACTTGGTGAATGTAGCAAGCAGCAATTAAAGAGAAGACAAAAATTCTTTGCAGAAAAAGGATACTAGAAACTCTTTTCTGAGAGCCTTGCTTCCATCCAGGTCTTGCCATCTCAGTCTCAATGGGGGATGGCATGTCTTCAAAACCATTTCTAGAACACAACCGCACAGACAGAAAACAAGTAAATGAATTCAAGCGAAAAATACAGTATGTTTTTGTTGCATACCTCTACAACTAGGAAACTTAAAACTGTTAAGCCATGTTCAATTCTACTACTGACGTCCAGGTTCCTCTGCAGAACATCCAGCACTGCTCATCAGGTCAGGGAAAACCACCTTGCCTGAAAACCCACACTCTGTTCTCCTACAGCACCACTAGCATTTTATTATTAAAAAGAAAAAAAAAGGCTAGCAAGAGATGCGACAGCGTGAAATTCAGTTTCGGACCGAGATAGTTGAAAGCACAGGATGACCTCACAGTTTGATCCTTCCCTTGTGATACAGGCGATCCCCACGGGCGGGGAGGTTCCCGTGTGGCGCAGGAGGCCAAGAGGCGGCTCCGCTCCCCCACCGGCCCCGCCGGGCCGCCTCGGCACGCCTGCCGGAGGCCTCGCTCCGCCATCCCCGCCTCCCGGTTCCTCCACAGACACACCCGACAAGCAACACCCAGACTTCAGGCTCTGGAGGGGTGGACACAAAAGCCCCGGTACCCTGAGCAGCCACTGCCGCCCCGTTCTGCAGCCCGCGCTGTGCGCGCCGGGCGGGGCCCGAGTCACACCCGGCACGGCCCCAGGACGGGGACAGCGACCGACCCCTGCCCCTCACCTCTCCATGGCAGCGGCCCCGGCCCGGCTCCGCCCGGGCTCCAGCCTTCCCGGGTCCGGCCCTCCCCGGTCCAGCCTTCCCGCCTCCGCCGCGCGCGGCCCGGAAGGACACAGGGGCCTTCCGCCCGCGCCGGGCGGGGTCGCCGCGCTGCCCCAGCGCCCCGGCACAGCGCCCGCACCGCAGGTCTGGTGGTGGTGGCCGGCCCAGGGACACAGCTTAAAAACCACCCCCGTATTTTAAAAGTCTGTGGTGGTATCTGGGTTGTCTCGCCGCCCAGAGGAGTGCTCATCAGACGAGCAGTGTTCCATACATTCAGCTAGAGCAGCCCGCGCCCGGCCTTGGCAAAGATGAGGTTGTTTTCACCGAGTTACAAACTCGCGTCTATTCCGTTCTCCTTTCTTCCACTGTGACTCGGACTCCTGGCACCAGCTTTAAGGGGTAGAGTAACTACCATGGAGGATCACTCAATCCTTACCTGCTTGGACAAACTAACATACAAGACTACCTCTCCCCTTCCTTCACAAAATGAATTTTCCTTACTTTTTAACTGAAAAACACCCACTCTTATAGCACAAACGACCATGCTAGTGCCTGTAGTTCATTTACACTTGTGCTCTAGGAAAGGAAATCCCCCCACACACACACACGCTTGGAAGTACTTGGGTATATCTAGGGCTACAATTACAGTAGGGTAGTACTTTGAGCAAATTAGATGGTCAGATTGCTCAGAAGGATATACCTGACCATGGCTGCAAAAGGCAAGGGACTGGGTATGCAGAAACACAGGCAAGCAGAAAACCTACAGAGAGATTACTCACTCAGGAAATGTGATTTTGGATTTAAAACAGAAAATACATGGAGTTGCCTTGTTGACTACCAAGAAAGCACAAGCAAAGGCAACAACCTTCATTGTGACAGAAAACTAAAAGAGCATTAATGGAACTAACTATTCTATCCTAATTCAATGCTACATATGTAATAGAATTTACCTCTTAACATATCCTCCCAAAACAGTGTAGCATTACTGTCTCTGTAGTGCAGCGGGAAATTCAAACAGAGCAGTGCACAAATTAGTATCTGGTTCAATTGTTTGCCAGAATGCTCACACTCAGGCTAGCCCTGCCTCAGGGCACAGAAGCATAAACAAATGAGAAATGTAACAATGACAGAGGAGATGCCTCCTTTGTGGGCTGTCTCAGGTTTATTCAATGACAGATGAGAATAAAGCAAAATAAGATGAAGAGAAATTAAGAGGGAAGCACGCATGCATGATTTAAAAAAAATCCAAATCAAACAAATCTGTTAAAGTATATAAAAGATTGAGGCCCTTGAGAGAACTTCTCTTAGACTGCCTAAGTGCAGACTAGGAAAACACCTTAAATGCTCTAGGTTGGTTCCAGTAAGGGGGCAAGGCACAAGGAACAGGGTAAAAACCTGGAGGTGTGTTTTCAGGCAGTACTTTTTGACTGGCATCCCACTTCATAGTTATCTGAGAGGGAAAGAGGGGAAAAAAGGGAAAAAAGGAAAAAAAGACAAACCTGAAAGTTTCATGCAAGCACCTTATGCTTCCAAGAAGCAGAAGGGAATATAAATTTTTCAGTGATACAAAGGACTCTGGATTCAAATTTATAATTAAAACTCCTTCATAAGTTTCATGTATTTGCATCAACACTGAACTTAACTGCAGTTATGTTACCAGAATATTGGGGAAGGTAGCAGTGCTCCCTACACAGAGGCAAGACAACCAAAGACAACTCAGCAGCTAGCATGAATGCCTTAACACACACACCTGGCATGTGTATCATCACTGCCTAAGGTTCCTCTTCTCTCTACTATCTTTCTGTGAAGTTAAGACTCTAGAGGATGTACTATGTTATTTTTAATACAGTATATCCTAAACTTTAAACAAACTCAAAACTCTAAGTACATTTTAACAAAATGTTTTAAGACAGCTCATGAATCAGATAAATTGTCCTAATGCATTGCTGATGCAATGCATCCTAATGCATAAGCTGTAAACATGACATCTGTACAAAATTGTATGTAAAAAATTGAAAATTTAATTCAGAACTGCCAAAATAAAAGCTCAGTAAAGTTCATGCACGATGTGTGACAGCACCACAACTGCATTCAGTCTAAAGGAAACAATAGAACCTAGAGTATAGCCCGCTTTTTTGTAAGAGAAGGACAAAAAGCTCATGTTTTAGCCCATCTTTTCATAGTTGAAATACATTCCTGGAAGTGTGTAATTGTTCGCCTTTTTTATTTAAATGCAAGGAAACATTTTTCTAAAACCAATCTCAAGAATTTCACAGTGTTCATGTGATTCCTTAGTATTTAAATATCCACATTGAGACTCAAAATGTTTGCTTGGGGTCTTACCTAGGCAAATTCATTCTCATGCCTACTTCTATTGAAGCGGCTCAGCTAAATCCCCTTTTTTATTTATAAAAGAAAAAGAAAGAGACAAATTTGTAACTGTCATTTTATTTGTGTCTGAAAAACCATGACAGCAGTGTCAAGGGCCTTTGTTGCTGCAAAGCAACGTTACAAGCAGTAACCTCAATTTACGAGCTGGGATTTCACTTTTTTTAAAATTTAGTATGGGAGTGAAGCTACTGACTCCACCCTGCTAGATTTGGAAGTATAAGTTAAAAATGCCACATAGTATGAAAAGGTAAAGTATACGGATGAAAGAAGGAACTAACTTCCACTATAGTTTCGCTCCATATCCAAGAGTGCAGAAATGTCCTCCTATCCCTCCAAGTTTATGGTAGCCAAAAGACACTATGTGAATTAATTAGAAATGACAATGTTCTTCAAATTAAGTGGTTCACACCAGCCACAACCTGAAAGAAATAAAGCCCTGGTGATAGTGAACTTTCTTAAAACAATGGAGCTGTAGAGCTTATTGTTCGGCAGAACTAGTATCTCTTGAGACTGAAGTGAGTACAGTGGACTTGCAAAGACATTCCTTTCTCCCTTAGTACATCTCTCCCTAAAGAACAACCCTTTGAAAACAGGAAGCCATTCTCCGCTTGATGATTCAAACTTAGGAAAATAAATGGCTTTGGAAGGTATTTTTAAAAAGCAAACAAACAATCTCCCCAAACACAGAAAAAAGCAGAAAAATGCACCTTTATCTATTTTTGAAGCCTAGATATTGCAACACTGAGAACAAAACCAAGACTAAAAAACAACTTTGCTTACAGTTCCAGACCAAGAATGTAAAGTTTTCCACAAATACAAGTATCATTCCAGATTTTATAGGATGGAGAATGTAAGTTACATTCTAGAAATTCTCAACATGTTCATAAACCTTTCAAAGAAAAGCATAAGGTGCTTGAGATTCAGAAATAAAAACCTAATTTGATTAAGACCTCTGCTACTCTAATGCTACTTGAGCTAACATCTTACAGCTGCATTGTTACATATTTGACCAACTTGTTATTTGCTTTTATTCTCCTTCTCATACACAGGCAAAACGAAAGCTATAAATTGATGTATAGCCTAATGCCATTAAGACAGCAGTTTAAAATCGAACAAAAAGCTTTTTGTCTACACTGATGCTTGGCTACATCATCAGGTTACAATTGAAAAAGTGCTACAGACAGCTGTACATTGACTATTTTTGATCACTCACATCCAGTATAACTTTCTATTGTTGGTATGTCTAAACTGAAGTCTACCTAGAACCAGGACAGCATTGTTGCCAAATTTCTCCCTTGCTAAGTTATTTCCAAAACTGGCAAAGCTCAGAAAACTTGGGAGGAAAAAGTCATGAAGTTTAGTTAATTCACAGCATTTTAAAAGAAGAAAAATCCTCTGGGGTGTTTACCGGTAAGAAAACCACAATTCTATTTACATCACAAAAGGAAAAAAATGCACAACTTAATCCAAATTTCAAACTCTTTCCGTCCCTCATTTCTAGCATCACAGTATCGGTACATCTTATGAACAAATTTAATATCTAAGATACTTTTTCCTAAGTTCTTTTATGCAGGACAGCAGGTGTAGTTTGAGCTTACATGTCATTCATTTGGACATCTGAAAACATCTTGCAATGTCTCAAGTCTTCTAATTTAGGCAACTAATATTCATTTAACAGAATAATTTGAGAATGAAAAAGGGCACTAGAAAAAAGGTATGGTATATGAGAAATTTATACTGCAATCAGAGTCCTAACATGAAGAGTGTAATTCCATTAAATAACACTTCTATATTTCAGGACATAAACATATTTTTTTCCATAGAAGGCTCAGGCTTTAAATATTGACATATACCAGTTTCAGATCAGAAAGGAAATAAAGCAGTCATGACCTCTGTGTGCACCGTAAGTATAAGCTAACATTACAAGCAGTAATACATGTGTATTAACATAGAATTGGCAAAAATGACTGTTAGTTCCTTAAATGTGAATTATGCATATTTTCATCCAAAGCTTTACAAGAAGGGTTCTGTTTCTGTACAAGTAGTTCAAGCATGAACTTAAGCATTGGTACACAAAGTAATCATATTAAAGATACGTTAAAGTTCATTCAAAACTTTCAGCAGACAGGATTCTTTTCTAGAATTGGTAACTGCTTACATAGCTCCAATTCCTGTGGGGAACTAGATGTTCACTTCCTCTGTGTGAACAGCTTCTTATGCTGCAATTATCTAGATATGGAGAGAATTTCCATGTGTTTTTCTTTATGCTTCATGTCCATCAATTCCTTAGCATCGTTTTGTCATGCATCTTCCCTTTAGCAACTAGTACACTGGTCCCTTGAAGCCTGCCTATGTTTTCAAGGAGAAAAATAACTGGGGTTTAGGTATTACCTGTGTTATGATGTGCTGGCCTTACAAATCTGACCCAAGTTCTAAATACAGAGGGTGTGGTGTAGGGGGTGAACATATTTCACTTTTTTAGCACAATCTGTAGATGTTAAAGCCTAGAGATTCTGAAAAATTGTCTTCCTCAGGGTTTGATCCAACTGAATACCTCTAATGCTGAGGAAGGAATAGAACAGTCGAGAATGCTTCAGTATGGTACTCTTTAGCCCGACACTGAGACCAGACCAGGGCCCCCACTCTGATGTTCTCAAAGGATTTTCTCTCACTCCCACCCAATGCCACCTGTACAGCTGCCTGGAAAAGAAACACATTAAAAAGACCACTAAAAGGACAACTGAGACATAAAAGTGTTACAAGACCTGAATAAGCAGAGGATGAAAATGGAGGGAGAAAAAAACCACTGATTAGCTCATCAAGGAAGAGGGTAGGTATGTAGTAAAAAAAGAACTAGAGCATCTAGTGCTCCAGTCTCATCTGCTCTGGGGACCAAAAAGGATGCTGAGAGCAAAAGTGATTTATGGGGATCATCACATCTTCTGGTTTCTAATGCTAAATGAAAAGGAATTTCAGTCTTAACTCTGGTTCTGCACAAGTGTATTGCCTCTGTTAAACAATGGTGATGACTGATGAAATGACCAGCACGAAGGATCAGCTTGGCTCCTTAATTCACTCTGGGCAATGTAAACTATCTTAAAGCTTACTGGTATTAGCTAACCTAATCTGATTGAATTTTCAGGAATGCATTAGAACAAGCTCTGATAAGTCCGTTCCAGAGTAACAGGAGGCACCAAGTATTTGGGTGTGACACTAATTTTCAGCAGCACAACCAAAATCAGGAAATCATCTACAGTGCACACATTCCAGTTTTCAGTCCAACAGCATTAACAGGTATTTCGAGTCTGCAAAATTCTGCATTTAATACTGCAAGAATGCTCTTCTGCAGTTTTCCCTGAAACCAAACAAATATGGTTTCATCATGCAGAAAAATCATACTGCCTCCCAGGAAATTTTTTTTTAGCTACACTAAGTAAATGTTAACAATTAACTCTTCCTGGAAAGAAGGAAAATAACAGGCAATATATGTTTTAAGTTTCCAAAACAGCTACTGGTAGTCTAACCTCTGAAGACAGGTACTTTTCTGTTAGACTCTTTGATAGGCCTTGGAGTATTCAGTGTCCAAAACTAAACAAAATTTCATTCAGTCAGAAGTTCATCCACTCTAACACATGGGATACTACTAGAAGAAATACTTAGGACATATATTTGTCAGAAAATGAAGTCATAAGGGTTCCTTTTCATCGTAAAATGTATGAATCTGCACTGCAAGAGATTAAAAAAAAGTTTAAAAAAAATCAGTATTTACTAGCACTACTAAAACACAAAACATTCAAGTAGTATAACTGTAATGCAAGCCCTTGCATGGCAATCCAAATTTATTGAACTACTGATGCTAAGTCATACAAAATTGCACCACTTTAATTAAGGCTTTTAGTTTACATTTGGCCACCTCAAAGCAGTTGTAACATTAGGTTGGTCAATTTAAATACTGTGGCTCCCTGTTGGATATACACACAATCTTTACACCCAAACGTTAATGCATACAAAGCAACAAGGCATTGTTAAATAAATCAGCAAAAGTTAATTACTGCAACTTAGGCCCTGTGACCAATTACACATGATTAAAATTACTTCCCACATTCACATCCACAGTACTCTTCCACCATTTAACATCTCAACCAAAACGTTACACATGTAAAACAATCACTAACAGGCAAAAGTACTAAACCTGTATATTTGGTATTGCAAATACACTTATGCATGAGCAAGCAAGGGAATTCACAGTGAGAATCTACAGCTGCAGAAGCCCGAAAATGATTTACAAAAAATTGTTAAATCATTAAAAAATTGTTTTAAAATATACACTTCTTGTTGTAGACCCCCACTGTACACACAACTATAAACATTGTTCCCTATGTAAACAAGGAAAAGGAAACATACAATAAAAGGTTGAAAAGTCTGGACATTTCCTTCCCAACAGATATTAAAGGCCATGTCTTTAGTCAGACGCTATACTGAAAGGACTCAAAGACTAGGTCACTGTCTCCACAGGTTTTTCCTAAAATTAAAAAACTATATAGCCGTTGTGTTAATCAAAGCGCTTTTGTACAATACGATGATGATGATCCTGTATTTCTTTAAAAAAGTTACAATAAGCTACAAATACCGATGAAGCAAAGTTATCTGGAGTAGTCTATATAGGAGCTCTTTGGACTTTCTTTTATTATGCTAAAATAGTGGTGCTTTTAGGATTTACATTATTGTACTCTCCAATAGAAAGTGGGGATTGTTGAAGTATACAGTACACAGTTTTCATACATGTACAACATTGGTGGATGAATAATGTCTCTTATCAGTAATACTGGATGTAGGCTCTGGTTTTACCAGTTGCATACATAGAATATTTAGAAGTAAAAATCTCTCATGACACTGGAAAGTGATTAGAATGTGCAAACTGATGTAGCTTTCATCCATTTCTTAAAGGGTACCACCACAGGAAAGTCCATTTAAGATGTTGGTAGGTTTAATAAAGTTGGAATGCTGGCACTGTTGAATTGGGCAACAGTTCTTCAGACCTGTAACAACAGAACAAGGAATTAGTAACAACTATTTGTCCTTGCTCTTTACTTAAAACAACTAAAGCAAGAACTAGCAAAGCTCACAGAAAACAGACTTAGAAAAAACTTTATCACTTCTCTACTAATTTCCATTATACATATACAAATAACATACTATCTCAATTACTACCCTAACTGGACTAGGATACATGTAATAATTGAAGCTGAACTATGGAAGTAAGATTTGATGGGCGAGACTAGTTTTGTTTCCTGTATGACTGTTCTGTGGCTTTAAAAACAAGAACACAATTGCAGGATCAAAGCTCTTGAATCAAAAGCCCTGTCAAGGAAACAGAGCAACCACTCTCAGCTAATGCTTGGAACCCTCTCAGTTTTACGTTGAATTATCAAAGTTGTTCAGATTACGGAAGTTTTAATATACCAAAAGGAACTGAACACAGCACTACCTGATTATTAATAAAAGCCTGCAATTTCTGACAGTGAGATGGCCTACCAGGATCCTCTGGTATATCAAATAGCTCTACTGGGTAACAAAGTAATGGGTCACAGTACTGAAGCAACTGAACCACCACATGGTTCAATAAACTGAAGGGAAGAGAGGTAACAGGCAACTTGCATGGTGTCAGGTCAGTCAAGACAGGCCTCTGCCCATATTAAGGCTTGGAGATTTAAAGAGGGAAACAACCTGCAGAAAAAAATTCATGCCTGCTGCCTAACTTCTGAAAGAGCTTGCTTAAAGAACAGACTCGAGCTTCCTTGATCCTTCAGCAACATTCTCTGAGTACGGATTAAGTCACATAGAACTTTAGCCAACTGCAAATGAGTAACAAATTGATCTAGTAACCAACAGGTCAAATATTTGGAGTGTTTACAAGGATCACTTCACTTTTTTCTCCCAAATGTACTAATTACAATGCAGCCTCCAAAATACCCATACAGTCTCCAGAAAGGAACCTAAATTTCTATGGCACCACATAAGTACATACAGGAGTTTGAAGCAGGAAGTTACAGCTTAGTGTGCAAACTGCAGTATTTTTACTGTGTGCGTTCATGATAATTCAGCTCTTGCAGAATATGTTACCAGGCTCCAAAATAAAACTCTCTTTCCAAAGACTAAAACTTGAAAGTATCAAAACTCTCTTAATTTGAGCTCTACCACCACCTTAAATCTTGAAAAAAATTTTGATACTGGTGTAAACAGTATCGTATCTTGCATGTATTTGTAGTTCTGACTTTGAAACAGCAAAATAAAGACTATAAACATTTCCATGATAATGCAAATCAATAATTTTCAATGTTGTTCTGCATCAACAGCTACCACAGCTGTTTAGGGTTTTTTGTTGTTGTTTTGTTTTTAATAGCCATAATGCACAGAAAAACTTAAAATGTTTACCTGGCTCAGAGCTACAGTACAGTTATGTATTAAAGTAGCTGACATGATGACTTTTTGCGTGCTTTTCCAGGCACCGGAGTTTTTCTGTTAATCTGTCGCACAAGGTCATAAAAGATCTGAGAAGATAAACATCAGTTGCGTTATTGAAATTAAGAAGTTTCTCTTATAATCTGAAGTCTTGAATCTTCTCGCATAATGTACTCGCACACTCAAGAATCCCTGTAAATATTTAGTTACCACAAAGCTACAAAGTCGTGTACTTAATAACTGTTCAGGGTCTTTTCTTGTTTAGAATAATTGTCTGCCAAGAGTTTTCCACTTTCAGTGAAGCAAACTGGAAAGGCATCTGTAATTTGCAGCTATTTAATCACTGGGTCAAATTCATCTGAATTCACATGAAAAATGCCACAGTGATCAACTACTATACCGTATTATTTTGCAGTTCAGCATTGAGGTCAAGAAACGGGTCACAGCTTTCTCCTAACTCAAATCAGTCTAAGGATATTATTCCAGATACTTTAAAATACTGGTGTCTAAAGAATCAATGCAGCTTTCCTAGACCTACAGCATGACAAAGCATAACATTTCCCAGAAAAGTAACTCTTGTGTGGAACTCTCACACTTTGAGTCTCCTAGAATTCTAATGAGAACACGATTTTGTTGAAAGATTATTTTAAGAAAAGTCAACATACTACAATTCAACAGCCATCTGTTTCATTCATAATTGACACTGTACTAATTATTTCTGTATCTCCTAAACTATGCAAGTCCTCATACTAAAGCCATCCTAGCAGTTTCCTAAGCACTGGCTGTAAAACAGCAAAACGTTCCAACACGAGCTTATAGTATTCGATGGAAGTTTCAGTTTATTAAACATATAACTTTTATACGGTTAGGGTGATTAATTTGTATTTAAGAAAAAGTGAATAGTTTCCAGACGTTCCCAACTAATTAAACATGCATTACTTGTTTTAAAAATGAGCTGCACTGAAAACCACCATGCTCTTTTGATTACTTTTAAGTCTTACACAGAGGGCCTTTCAACTTGACTGATGCTGCCAACATTCTCCACACGACCTAATGAACTGTATATCAAGGTTTATAATAAAATTCAAGCTATTTTAGAAATGCAAATACTAACACAGCTTCTTTTTCTAAAACTTTTGTATCCTGTTCTTTATTCTGGCACCTCCCCCAAATAAAAATGCGTTTGATCAATCATCTAGCTCCCACTAACGAGTAGATATTTAGTAGAGAGGCTTTTGCCTCCCTTTTTCCTTACAGAGCAGTTAAAAAAATCTTTAGGCGTTTTTGTTCTTACAATCTCAAAAAATTTAGCACCAAATAACTTAAATCAAATATAGTTTTAGTGACATAACTCTCTTAAAGGTCTTTAAAATAATAGTCCAGCATTCCAGTCTCAGTTGATAGAGATTTTATCAACTAGAGAATGGAACATGAAAAAAGTATTTACTGTAAGTTCATATAATTTGAAAATTACACAAAAATTAATATATTTGAAAAAGCCCCAAGTCAAATCCCTTAACATAAACATCTCACAATAGTATGCTACAGTTTTGTCAATTGTAGTGGACGTTATTCATGATATTGTTGGTTTTTTCTTGACAAACTGTAAATGTTTGGTTACCAGTGTCCCATCCTTCTCTCCCTGCCACCCCTCCCCTCTACACAGGTAACGTGCCTTACCTCGTTAACATTTATCTTTGATTTTGCAGAAGACTCTAAGAACGCACAGTTATTCCATTGCCTTGCTAGGTTCTGACCTTGTTCCTTCCCCACAACTCTTTCATCCTCTAAGTCACACTTATTGCCAACCAGAATCATAGGCACCTAAAATAAAAATTAATGCCAGCAAAGAAATAATTAAAATTTTAGGAAAGTATCAGGTAAATGCACACCTAAACTCCCATCTGAATCCTTATAGGATACTGATTTTCAGAATAATCAAGCTCTGGTTTAACTGAAACTTAAGTTCACAGTTGTGTGATACTTTTAATCCTCAAATCAATATGACTTTTTTGCCTGCTTTTGGCAGTGCAGTGGGTGAAACAGTTTGAGGGTTCAGTACACTGCCAGTTGAGCAAATTTCATGTTTTTTAGATGCTTAAGGCATCAAGAAGTCTACTGAAGAATTTGCTACATAATGCTTATATGTTTAGAAATCCTTGAAACAGTGTCTTGCACTGGTAGCAAGATGAAGGATGCTAAAGCTCCTTTCACCATTCCCCTGCTTTCAGCATATCAGAACACCTTTCAAGAGCATTTTGCTCACACAATACTTACTGTCAAGGTAATGCATACAGAGAAAAGAAACATGCTATCTTATCAGAATTACCCACTTAAGAAAACACTGATTTGCCCTTTGTGGCAACAAAAGGCAATCATATAATTTTTTTACTTTCTTTTACTAATTTAAGGACAAAGTTCCTCAAAGATTCAAGTGTTGAGAAAAGGTTTACAATATTAAAATTATTTTTTTTTAATTTCCCCACACCGAGAAAGCAAGTCATGCCTAAGCTTTGACACATGAAAAACTTTTTCTGTGAATTTTGATGGAAACTAAAGCTCATTATCTTTCTGCTGATACTAAGGAATGCCTTTTGAGAATGAGGGAGGTCTTCTGAAAAGATACACAATTCCAAGGAAATACTACCAAATACTACCAAGGAAAGCTATCATGCTACTCAGCATAAGTATACCATATAAAGTAAGCTTTAAAATACAATCACATTTACCTTGATTTTAGTGTACAAAACTAATTTCATGCTAAACAAGGCCATAATTTGGTAAGTTGTGGATGGGAAAGGTACATGCAACTTAAATACTAGTCTTTTGAGATACATTTGTGTTAATGGGTAACACCTCACTTCTAGAAGAAATCTGCTGAATATAGGCAAGACCTGCAAATGCTTATGGTCAAGAAAGTGCAAGGCTGTTTGTATTACAGAAGTAATAATGCACTTCCTTGAAGATGAAATGTTTAATACACCCTGTGTCTGCTGACAGCAGAAGCATATGCAGATATATGCAGTAAGGACTGCATCAAAGATTGCATAAACACAGTTTAAATGAGATAAGCACACTTAAAAACTGGTCATTGCTTACATTTTTGTTCAAGAAGGAAGTTTTTCTGCCCAAAGGGTATAAGATACAAGGTGTTTCTGTTACACACTCTTACTGCTCTTTCACATTTGAAATACCTCTTTCCTTTATTAGGGGATGAAGTATTCTCTTCCTTCAACTGTTGTAAGGGTTTTTTTGCTCATTTATAAAATACGTTTTAGCCTCACTTTATAGCTTTAATAATGCTAAGAGATGCATATTGAAATTGTGTGGAAATAGGATGACCAAACAACTACAAGCAGAGAGACAAAATATAAAAGCTACATAACATGAAAATTTTAATTAAATTTAAGCTTACAGTGCTGTCTTCTGTGAGAACTTGAAATTTTGTGCTTTTAAAATACCATAAACAGTAGTAATTAATTAAGGCAACATAGAGTTGCTTTAGAAATGTCTGCTGCAATACTGGTGTGTAAGGTTATATACAGCTCCAAATAGAGCATTTTAAAGGAAATGATTAAGCAATTCTCTGTATTACCCATGACAAATTACAATTTTTTCAGTTTACCTTAAGGGTTATATTTCTGCACTATGCATCTACTGGTTAATATATCTCTATTTAAAGTTTGGAAGCCTTCTGACCACAGTGTGTATACACTGTGACAGCTATAATGAAAACTAAGAATTTTTAGAAATGCTTACATCATCAGTGTCTTTGACTCGTAGAATCTGTTCTCTTAGATCCTGTAAATCATTAAATGTAGACTGTGCTGTGATGGAATATACTAATGCAAAACCTTGTCCATTCTTCATGTATAGATCTCTCATTGCTGTAAACTGTTCCTGTAATTAAAAAAAGAGATGTTGCATTCAATTTGCATTTTCCTTGCATACAGATATAAACTTAACATCACAAATGGGTCAATTACAGTTCATTTGTGCCCCCTTCCCTGTTAAACTGACCAACATTTTACTGTTTGACTATAAGCACAAGTAAACAGAACCGCTTTTAAAGAAATCTGAAGTTTGGAACACTATCTGGGGTGGCTGAGTAACATCTAGATACTGCCATCAGCCATACCCTGGGAAAAGTCACAGAAACTAGAGTAATTTCATGGGAGGGAAGAACAGTAGAAGGTAGAGTGGAATCTGTAGATTACAGAAGTTACATTCTTCCCAAACTTTTTCTCCACCTCCTGATAGTTCCTTAAAATGGATCATAAAGTATATGCATCCCTTTTCAGTCTCCATTTTGCAGTCTAGACACTTTTCTATTTTAAATTCCACTTTAATTCTCAAGAAGGTGGACTAGAAGATAGAGACCCACAATAGGCTTGTCACATTTTCTTGACTTCAGTGACAACTATATATTGCAGATAAAGACTGTGTTGCACTGCAGAGCAGCACTAGGACTTCTCCCTAGAGTTTGAAAACTCTAAACAGTATGACTATGGAGCAGCATTTGCCTTCCTCACTTTTGTGACTTGACTATCTGGTGCCTGATCAATCACTTACTGTCCCTCCCTGTATGTCAGATAAAAAGTGCAGTTTATTTCTAGGAAACAGCCACTCCATCCTTCTGTATTTTTACAGAGTATTAATCCAATATGGAATTTAAATAAGTCATTATTGGATCAGATTACTATTACAGTTCAAAGAACACATATTAAAACTCCAAGAGTCTTAAACTTAAGCTCACAAGAGTCAATGAAGGAAATGACTGGTTTCAAAATTTCTGGAACTGGTCAGACAAAAACCTGAGCAGTATGCAAAGGGTCAGCATAAACCTTGTGCTCTGAGCTCCTATAAGCTGACTAAAGCAACACTATTTTTATCCCAATGTCATGGTACATCTCACACACAAAAGGAGATGAGAAGAAAGAACATATCCTGTACAGCAACAGAAATCAAATCTGAGTAGCCAGTGGGCTTAAATTTTCCTCTGGGCAACATAAATTTAAAATAGGAGCAAAATCTCTTTTTAAGTGCTAAATCTCATGTTTCCCCTATCACAGATCAGGAAACTTGCAGTTAATTTTCTACTGCAATACTTAAGTATTGTTGAAACACTAGTATGTTAAAGAACACCCTTTAATCCAATACACTGACCACAGTTACTCTTCAGAGAACAAGGAAGGAAACCCATCACCATTCATATCCCTATAGTTTTTGATGGTTTTAACACTGTACATCAGTATTTAGGAAGGTTCTTTTTTACATACCGTTCCTGCAGTATCTAAGATTTCAAGCATACACTGTTGTGCATCTACTTCAACTTGCTGTCGAGAGAAAGACCAGTTTGTTAGAATTTTTCCTCTTGCAACTCTTCCCTCCAAAAACATCAGAAATTGTGGGATTTTTATAAGCAAATTCATAATGCATAAAGCAACATAATAGCTTAAGAAGTTTGTGTGAATATACAGTTTGAAAACAGCAGGAAGTAGCCTTTCAAAGAGCCCCAGTGACATTTTCAAATGCAGCATCAGCAGCCAAGTACCACTTTGCAAAGTGATTAGGGATTTTTGATTATTTAAAAGGAGGCAGCTGAATTTGTAATAATGGTTATTAGCAACTAGCACAACTAATTTCCACTTGTGTCAGGGATCATCATAGACTGAAAGAAAAGTACAAGTGAAAGCTAGAAAGTTGAACTGTCAAACTCTTTTAACAGTAATTCATATCAACAAAAGTAGTTCACTACAAACAATTAAACAAGCACCAGAGAGTGATGTCCCCTAAAACAAGCGTTCAGGAACACTGACTAGAAAACTGACTCAGCTTAGAAAAGTTTGCAAAAACCAGAAGATTTAAGAAGATGGATCAGTTTCTGAATCACTTCCGGAGTCTATTTTCTACCTCAAAGAAATGGCTGTGAGGGCAGCAAAGGACATGAAAGAATCTTCATGCTGTTTCAAGCAGCCTATCCACAATTTCTTCCCCCCTTTTTTCTTTCAAGCTATCGGTACAGTTGCTTTGTTTCTATTTGCATGTAAAATTACAGTGTGACAGATCATCACTCAAAAGAACTTTGTATCACCTATTCATATACTGTAACTAGTTTAACTTGGTAGCTTTTCCTCTCTACATTTGAACGTAGGGGGTGGGAAAGGGGAGTACTTTCACTCCTCTTACACCTCCCCTATGCTGCCTATGAATGTCGATTCCTTAAAAATAACCA
>VXAU01002072.1:978778-999664 GCA_013399695.1 Formicarius rufipectus
TATTCACTTTATAAAGAAATATTTGGGGAGTAAACCAAGGCATCAGGTTTCAAGACTTCATGCTCAGTAACTTAGTTCCAGACAAACAAGTCACATCCTCTCAACTTCAAATACTATAAAATTAGATTTAACATTAATAGCATCGAACTGCAACTGTCAAATCAACACATTTTGAAATCACTCAAGTCAAGAAGCAAGTTAGATTTGTAAGTACAGTGAGGGGGTGAAAATGACTGCATAAAGTATTGTGGCTTAAGCAAGACTTCAACAATCTAGCTGATTTGAAGAGTACCCAGAGGTATTACTACTCATTTCAGGAACAAACCTGAAAGGAACATAATGAGATATTTACTAGCAACAGCGACAAAAAAATGTAGTTACCAAAAGGCAAAATTTCTCAAGATAGCTTTGCTTTCTTAGGTTTCATGGAAATAGTCTTTGGAAAAATTAACCCAACAACAAACATTATGAATCTAGTATGACTTGAAGAGGGTAAATATATAACAAAAGAAACATTTCAC
The DNA here is from genome assembly GCA_013399695.1 of Formicarius rufipectus. Lineage (NCBI taxonomy): Eukaryota > Metazoa > Chordata > Aves > Passeriformes > Formicariidae > Formicarius > Formicarius rufipectus. The sequence goes on from VXAU01002072.1 coordinate 979,300, forward strand.
TTTAGGTCAGCCTTGGATTTTTTTGGCCTAACCTTTTTACTGGCCTCACCCAGCACAGGCCTGCACCAAACACTGGAATAAGGTCCATAATTCCTGCTTTTCTAACACAGAAAAACAGTCTACATAGACTTGTTGTTGGTATTGTCTCTTTAGTAAGAATTCCAGCTTTGGCTGGAAGTCCACACACTTAAAACAGACTAGGATTTTTCCAACATACAGTTTACATGAGGTCAAAGAAAAGAGGTGTGATTTTATCATTTTGCTTTAATTCCTCTTCTGTTCAGAAGACATTCTGGTGACTATATGGTGCAACATCTGTTAATACATCCTCTTTATTCCAATATAAATGTAGTCCAGTGTTAAAAGAGGTCTTGCAATTCTGATTCTGACAATGAAATTACCATTTCTTATTAACTAGCCTGTAAGGTATTACGCTTAAACATTAAAAGTTAGCCTTGAATTATTCCTTTGAAACAGATTTTAAGAGAACCTTTGTATTTCAAACTTGTTAAGTTACCTGGTATTTCCAGGCCTACCCTTTTTCAAGCAGTGACTCACATATTCGACAAGAGGTACTGCAGCTTTAGGTTTCTGTAACACTAGAGATGTCTTGTGCATTTACCTTTCTGTAGGAGTCTTCTATCGTAGGATCGTATTTTTCAACAAATATTCCTTGAACAAACTGTACAGTCTACAATACAAAAGTTCTTGTAAGATTCTCCTGCATTTCGTAAACATCATACACAAATTACTCTTCTATGTGTGTATCAGTTTTCCATTAAATTTTTAAGGCAAATCAAGCAATTGACATAACTATTACATTTTAAGAAACAACATAAAGATAGATGTGTATGCCTATTTAACTATTAGATGAAACAATGCTCTATTTTCCTTTCCCCACCATCACTTGGAATGTAAGAATTAAAGAAAGCATTGATTTAAGGTTTGCCTAACTCTTAGAATCAGTATTAGTTTCTAGTTGACCAGGGCACTATACAGCTGCCTAGATTTTACATTTGCATTTAGAACTACTGCATCTTCTGCTACTTATCTACCAGTACAGGAACTAGTCAAAAAAGAACTGCCAGCTTTTACTAGTCTTAACTAGACTCAATAGGCTGTTCCTGTGTACCCAGCACAAAGGGTTTTTTCAGCACAAGTCAGATGGAACTTTAAGACTCAACGGCCAAGTGAAAGCAGACATGTTCAAATCCAAAAATGCTGTAGGTAAGATAAAGAGTTCAGAGGTGAAGAAAAATGTTCTCTCGTAATCTAACATGATTTGTCGTTTTTCTTTAGGAACTGCTTTGTAGGAGAATACTTCTTACCCAAGAGCGGACCTCTGGACCTTGCTTTATGATAAGGTGCACAATAAAAGTGAAAGATACAAAGTTTTAAGGTGGGCTGTGACCATCGTATTTTGTGAACTTTTTCAGTTCTAGTCTAGGTCAGACTAACCTGTTCTATAATCATATAAAATGCACAAGCTCTTTGATTTACAATCATCTATCTGCCACAGCATAGAAAGATATAGAAAGCACGTGAAACTTCCTACAAACACGCAAATACCTATTTCTGTTTGCATAAAAAATACTAGTGCCTTAGAGACAGCTATCAAAATTAAGCAAACAGTACCCGGATGACCCTTCTGGAGACAGGACTTAAAAAGGCCAGACGCAGGCAAGCTAGTTCATTGTGTGAGATTCACAAAGCAGATTGATTTCCCACAGACTGATGGCTGGATTGCCTACTGAAGCCAGAGACCTTCATAATGCTGTGGCTCTGCACCTCACTGCCTCAGACTGATCAAGCAACATCAATCAACCCCATACAAAAACAGGAGAATGTGGTAATAGAGAAACGGATGCAGATGCAACCAGTAAAGGATCTACCTATTCTAGCTGGGAAGCCTCAGCAGTCATTACTAACACTTATATTTACCTATGCACAATTACATAAAGAAATATGCTTTAGTAGAGTATATTAGAGAAAAACTAGAATGCGCCTAAAAAAAAGCATACTTGAACTGCCTTAGAGTACTTACCAGAGCAGACTTTCCAACACCTCCAGAACCAAGAACCACTAGCTTGTATTCACGCATGATGCAAGAGATGTATCACCCTCAATACCTAAAACACACAAAACCAGCAATCTGATTAAAGTTTGGTCTACAACAAAAAGTACAGCCATGACACCACAATTCAGTTCACTAAGTAGGGTTTGATAAAAACTCCTTTATTTTTTTTTAAACACAACAGATGTTTTCAAACTATCAACCGCTAATGCAACCACAATAAAATGGCACAAACTATCATAGTATTTCCTCTACCTCACTACTGTTCTTCCATAAAGGATTTCACATAAACGCTACTACACTAAAGCTAACAGTTACTATTAATAAGTAACAACTATCCAAGAGGAGACAGGATGCATTTTCTCATTCTGAAACACTTAAATGCCAAACAAAGAATCACACAGAGAGACTTGTATAAGAAAATTAAATTCTCCTCTTCCCAGCAAACAACCATTTCTTTTTAAGAACAGCAGGATCCTGAAATAATTTGAAAAAAAAAATCCTTCCTAAGTCTGAAAGTTGATTAATGTTTTGCTAGATATCTAACTGCAGTTATAATAACTGATGTTTTGTGAATAAGTGAAGGTAACTAAAACATTCTTTTGAGACTATTCCTCTTCTATAAGCTAGATCTGTTCCCCTGTTCACACTAGACAGTGGACTGCCTACAGCAATCTGTCAGATCTGCTTGCTCATCTTTGTTGAAAACTGCTCCAACAAAACCAAAATAAGGCCACAGATTTTGAGACATGTCTTTGGGTCATACTGCTCAAAAACCCACACCTCTTACAGTCCCACTAGCAATTGAGTTAACAGAACTCTTACTGCTGTCCTGAGAGAAAGGTCTCGGTTCCTTTTCTGTGGCAACTCTAGCATTTATCAGATTGAATTACTCGTTTCTCCCCTCTCCACTCCTGCAGAAAGATGAAACCCTTCCCAACTAACAAATAATCTGAGGGCTGGGGAAAAGGGAAGTGCAGGGACCCAACACAGGTACTCATAAAAAATAAGTGGCAAGGAAAGTAAGATAAGCAACACGTGTCTCATCAGCAGTAATCTCCGCATCTCTGAAATCACACCACCTGTTAGGTGTTTAGCACAAAATGCTAAAATGATTTACACAGAAATTAAACCACCACCCAACAGTGTCCTGTCTTTGCCATCTCTGATTAACTCCACATTGTCAGAAGACTGGGAAATCAAGAAGCCTTTTTCTTCTTGCAAATGCATAATATTTCAACTTATCTAAACTCTTCCTCATAAAAGGAATGCAAGAAGAAAGCCTTAAGGAAATAACTGACCTGATGTCCAGCAAAGCAGCTCTCTCCACAGGCTTCTGTTACCACTAAATTTTGAGACTATTCAGTGATTTTCACACCTAATAGGATATCATTTGACTCCTGATTTTGAAAACTGGTTTCTTTCCTACACAATTCTTTGCAATCGCAGACCATGAGAACCATTCACACCACAGGTTTTTATCTATCTGGCACCACTGTGAGTGTTCAGTTATATCCATAAGTCTGTAAATTGTTTAGCCTTTCTACAAACAGAATTGTCTCTAACTGTAATGAAAGGCACCCTTCAAACTCAGGACAAGTTAAGCCTTTAACTACATTATCCACCATTTATTTAAAACAAACATTCAATTATCTATTTCTAGAAAGGTGTCCCTAGAATAACATAAATATAGTGGGTGTAGGGGAAATCCCAGTACAGTAATCTTGGTGAACTGCAACAATTTCAGTGACTTAAAAGGACAGTTTAAGCTGAATTTTGCAATTTTCAGTCTTCAGCCTAAAGTTAGCAACTAAATACAGAGATGTCAATAATGAAGGGTCCTGCACTTTGGCCACAACCACCCCACGCAGCGCTACAGGCTGGAGACAAGAGTGGCCAGAGAGCAGACAGACAGAAAGGGACCTGAAAGTTCTAATTGACAGGAAACTGAGCATGAGCCAGCAGAGTGCCCAGGTGCCCAAGAAGGCCAATGGCATCCTGGCCTGTGTCAGGAATAGTGTGGCCAGCAGGACCAGGGAGGTGATTCTTCCCCTGCACTTGGCACTTGAGTGCTGTGTCCAGTTCTGGGCCCCTCAGTGGAGGAGGGATATTGAAGTACTAGAGCTTGTCCAACGAAGGGCAATGAGGCAGGTGAAGGGACTGGAGCACAAGTCCTGTGAGGAGCAGCTGGGTGAGCTGGGTGTGTTCATACTGGAGAAGAGGAGACTCGGGGGAGACCTTATCACTTTTTACACTACCTGAAAGGAGGGTGTAGCCAGGTGGGGGTCAGTCTCTTCTCTCAGGCAACCACCAGTAAGACAAGAGGGGATGGGTTTAAGCTGCACCAAGGGAAGTTGAGGTTAGGCATCAGGAAGAAATTCTTCACAGATAGAGTGATCAGACAATGGGCTGCCCAGGGAGGTGGTGGATTCACCACCCATGGAGGTATTTCAGAAGAGACTGCATGTGGCACTTAGTCCCATGGTCTAGTTAACAAGGTGGTGGTAGGTCAAAGGCTGGATATGATGACCTCAGAGGTCTTTTTCAACCTAGCTGATTCTGCAAAGGCTGACAGTAGTTAAAAGTAACAGAACTTAAGCAGCAGGTACCATATATCTGTTTTAAGTAATCTGTGACTTTTTTTACTGAATGATCTACAATTTCATGGAAAATTCCAAACCCTGAAATAAACTAATAACTTTATTTTAGTGAGAGACTGGTAATTTCATTTTTGACTCTTAAATAGCAATTCAGGAATTTCACGCAATCCAAAGCTTCTTTCAGCATCCAGTTTTGAAAGTTCAACCCTAAATATCAGCTGCTGTACAACACTCTGGAGTTCATTTCCCTGCTTTAAGTGGTGGTACATAATTGATGCATATACACACACACACACTATTACAGCTTGGTTAGCCAATCATCTTAATCAGGGAACACCTGAGCAAAAAGCTTTTTAAGATCTTTGAAGACATGACAAAGCCAGACTGCAGTACACTTTAAGCATTTCTCTGACCTTCCCTCCAAACTTGGGCAATGACCAATGTAACTTCTTCCTTTGTGGAAACGTTTTTGTGATTTGTACAGTTAGTCTCCAACTCACAAGAGCACAGAGTAGTCGTTTATATATGCACACACCCACATAGCACAGAGGTAGCTTGACATCCCTGCACTGGAGCATTGTCAGATAATCTGGCCGTTGTATCTTAGAATGAAACACAACTCAATGTATCCTCTAAAACACTTAAAGAAAGCAAACTTGGACATTCCTAACACAGGACACCACTTAGATCTACCACCTCACTGGCTTTTAGCAACAGTTACTCTACTCACTTCACTGTTCTCTGTTTTCTAACATTAAAGAAAAACTCAATTCCTAGCTAAAAGAACTTTCCCTAGAAAATTTTCCTGCTTACAGGTCTTTGCCTCCTTCTTATCTATGAAGCCACTGGCTCATGAAGCTATGAATTGCTTTAGGACACTGTAGTCCGCCACACTAGTTGATGTTATTAAAACCACTTTTTCACTGACCAGTATGCCTGATGGTTGCAAGAGTGCCCCAGCCTGAGCTAGGGCTCTGATCCTGCCTGAACTTGACTTTCTAGACTCCCACCTAACTTGACCTGGCTCTGCTCGAGCTTAAACCCATTTTTCTGTATCAGATGTTGTACAGACTGCTTGCATTCTAAATTTTGATCATGTTCTTACTTTATTTTTCAGTTGACAAAGTGCTTGACCCTGGAAGTAACTGTATTCAGATTCATCCAGTGCCAAAACTATTTCCTTTTGACTCATTAATGACAAATGAGTGGGGGCAAAGCAAAAAGACAATAAACGTAGAAAAGAGCCATAAATATCTTACCAGCAATAACAGTATCTGGTCATAGTCCCCAAATCACCTCTGGGATATAAAGCGAATATACATACTCAAAGAGGCACAACAAGAGACTAAGATATCTGAGCAACAGATAAGCAAAACCCCACAGATTTATAAGATGCTTGAGAAGTATCCACTTAACCACCCAGCAATTAGATACAAATAAATTTAAACTTATTCCTAGCAAACAATCCAAATATCCAGTTCTAATCCTCCTCTTCATTTGGTGGAGTCTATTTTAAGAAAGAAATTTTGCTTTAAAGGCTATCCACCTTTAAGGTGACTGACCTGCAAAGAGTGAGAGCAATGCCAACTTCCTTTGCTTTTCCATTTTTCCATTCCTCCATCTTTAGGCAGGAAAATACTGTCAACTATGGTCTCTATGCAGGCTCTAAAGAGCAGGAAGATAGGAAGCATGCAAAAAGTAAGACGTCTTTTTCTCTTGACTGGAGCAGGTACTGGCTTTGAATAGCTGAGTCAAGTATTTATATGCACAGATATTTGACATAACTGAAGTGTGGAGACATCCAATACAAGATTTAGCTAGAAAAAACATGGGAAGCTACTCCTCACAAAACAGCATATCACATAAACTGCATTCTAATGCTGTCTGAAGTACACTATCTCTCAAAAGTACAGAGCTCACTTTCAGATTGACTCCACTGATGCTTCTATAACTGCATTGCATACTTCCGAAGACACAACAATCCATAAAACCATCATCTCTGTGCAGCCTCTCTCTGTAGTCTGTCCATATTACTTTTTGTCATTTATGCATTAGTGTAGTGTATTAATCTAACTGCTTAATTCTACTTCTTCATGGCACACTTAAAAATTAAAGCACTTGATAAACTAAAACAGCAAGTGCACATATTTTACATGCACACACACACTTTACCCAGTAAGGATTCTCTTTGAAGGATGAGCAGATCTTTGAATAAACCCATTTGAACAGAAGGAGGAAGGGGTAACCAGGACAAGTCGCTGAAAAGTAAGCATTTTAAAAGCTTCACATCTGTCAAGGGCTGTGAACATAGAACTTGCTTTCTGCCTCTTGTCCTTATCCATGAAAAGGATGTTAAGTTTATTCATGATAAACCATGAAAAAGTGTCTCCTGGACATTTTCTTGAATAGTTTCTTGAAACACCTCTCCAGAAAAGCGCAAACCAAAGTGATGATGCTAAGAAAGTTGAGGAGTAAGGAACCTTACCTTAAAGCTGAATGAAAAAACTGGACACTTACTGCTAGAAAAGCTTTTCTAAAAAGCAACCACACAATGAAGAATTCAAGGAAGTTCAAATACCATTGGCAATTAGGTTTGATGTGATAGTTATGACAGTGAGGGGCATGTCTGTGGGGTTTATTGTTCATTTTAAATATATTTTTTCCCACTCCTTCAGCTTCAAATTTTGGTTTCTGACTGAACTTTGTTATCTGTCTGGTGAATGGGAAAGCTAATAATCCAATCTTTTCAAGTGATATTAAATCATTTGAAGCTGTAACTGGAGCTCAGCCCCAGGTCAAAGACATGAACTAAATACAGTCACTTGAAGATATCCCCAAGGCTTGCTTATATGAACTAGTTGTTCAGGTATGAAATTAAACAAATTGTCCCTCCCAGAAGCCTTATCATTTTCAGAAGGGGAGATTATCCTGCACTTCACAGACGCCATGATTCATGTTCAGACCCTGACATCCTGGTTGCATTGTGAAGTTGCAGCGTATCCACTAAAATTTTCACAACTGGAAGAGAGGTTCTGTTAGAACCAGTTTGAGAACAGCACTCCTAAATTAATCTCAACTATTTGCATGAGAAAAAAAGTTTCAAACACTAGATCGATAGATGAAACGCATTAACTAACTGGTTTACCTGCTTGCAATTAGCAATGGAGGGGAAAAAAAAGTCAAGGGAAAAAACCCAACTCTGTTCTGAAAAAGGGAATACTAGCCCTGAGATGGAACAAGATGACAATGGTCAGACATTTGGAAAAATAGCACTAGTTCAGTCACGGGACCAACCAAGGTCAGAGGACAGTGCCTTTGTAGAGAAGGTGTTTCCCATTTCTGTTACTGGCACAGTCTCAGATGGCCAAAACTAAATTTTTCTCATTCTCTGTACCATCCAGATTCCACTAAGATTTGAATCTCTTGCTTAAGAGCCTCTTCTCCAGGATAACTATTACGAGAATATGTGTGCTACCTGTAATATTCCCCAAATACTTACATGGGGGTAAGTCTTAAATTCTTATCTCTCAACTCCAAGGAGTGTTTTTCTCCCCAAAACAATTTCAGTGCATAAGCAGAATCTTGACAACATAATCCAGACAGGAATCCTTTTCATTTTCACCAACTACAGGTGCTTTAGGAATCAAAGCAATTCAGATAACCCTTATTCAACAGGGTAAGTGTATCTCTTGTAAAAGAGAAATTAAAATACTCAAAGACCTGTCTTTCACACATTTAGAGAAAACATTATTCAGAAATTCTGTAGATCAAATACACTGAAAATCTGATTGGGCCTAATGGAAGAGTTTTATATTCAAGATTCCGGGAAGTAAAGCTATTTCATTACTAATGCAGACTCTCTGGAAAAGAATCAACTCTTCACTAAACAACTCTAGAAATAATTTTTATTTCTAGTTTTAACCTGGTTTTGATAGCTTTGATAGCTAGGTTTGACATACACATATTGTGTTAGTTGAATAGCTGGTTCTTCTGGGCACTAATACAGTAAGTTTTCTTGGACAAAAATATTTCTTCAATTATGTTCTAATATTTCAACTGATGTCAGAGAATCTTCAGAGGATTTTTAAATAGCTGGGTAGTTAAGCTTATTCAGTGATATGAAGTTATACTAATGACCTGAGAAACAGCTAGAGATCTGAGAACAAGCTACTGCAGCACAAACATGGCACCAAGGTTTAAGCTGCTCCTTGAACCGCCCACAGGGACACTTACACAGAGAGCTCAACCAAGTTTTCCTCCTTTCACTCAAAGGAGTTACCTTGATTAATATTGCACACAGGGACCATTTCTGCCAACCAGCTAACAGAAACTGACCTTGTGAGACTAGTTCCATTGTCTATAATTAGTACAGATGAATAAAATTTGTTTTACTTTTTTCCTTAACTCCCAGCTAGATCTTAAATCGGGACACAAATTTAACGGATGTTATAAGGATAAAAACTGCCTGGTTGAAGCCACCGACATCTCAAGATGAAAGCTTCCTGATGTGAGAGACTAAGAAGCATATGCAACTTGCAGTACATTCATATCTAGTATAAAAAGCCTTCTCAAAGCAAGTGATGTAATAAACATTCTTATGCTACTAAGAACATGCTATCCTTCAACACTTACTGAGTTCAAGTTTCAACTCTGTGCAAAAGTTCCACGACGTCAATTCAAATTTGGAGCACCTTAAAAAAATCTATGCTGTAGATTCTATTAAAGCTTCAAATGGAATTTCCAACATTTATCAGACATATTCTTATTTTTAGTGACTGTTTGCCATGGTTTTGCATTTTCTCCCTATTTCTGTAAAACAGTCACTGTCCCCCAGAAAAGTTGCTTGCGAAATGTTTTACCAGTCAGACTTACAGTTAAAATGACGGCCTCAGAATTCCTGAAGAAGCTGAATTGCAAATGGTTTTTATATTGGCAAAGAAAAACCAGGCAGGCAATAAGAGAAAAAAACTTACATTTTTAAAAAATACTACAAATATATTAAGATAAAGCATAATTACCATACTGTAATATCTTGCTATGCAGAAGCTAAGTATTCAACCATACAGTAAATTCTGAGAACTGAGCCAGCAGTTTACTGCTGTGAATTTGGCTCTGTCCTTGCAGAGAAGGATCAGTATTTAGCTGTAAAACTTATACAGGTAGATGGATTTCCACATCATAGTATACACAACATGCTTTACCTGACAGGCATCCTTCTGATTAAAAGCAGATACAAGCACGTTTGTCCCCATAATTGTTACAGTAAATTTTATCTTTCAAGCTACAAAACTAGGTCAAAACCAGCAGTACTACAACTAAGACATACAAGTGCTCAGAGTCAAGATACTTCTCTTGTAAAACGCACTTGTCCAGTTTGAAAGTTACTTCAAGAACAAGCTTGGCAGTTCGCTTAAGATACTCTTCTATGGAAAAAGGGATCTTAATTTCTCTTGCAGAAGCAAGACCTGGCCTCAAATTCCATGAGGTATCTGCTTAACATCTGGCAATCCTAGCTCTACCCTGACTGTGACACTGGCTGCTGAACAGTAAAGCCCTGTATCAGGTTTCCTTCTACAGACATAAGCCAATGCTCAGATCAACTGCAATTTCAGGATCACCTGAATTTTTGTTACTCTTGTTCTCTTTTCTCCATAACCTACACTGTACACATATATCCCTGCCAGATCTTGCATGCCACGGTATCATTACTTGTACTACTGTCTTCACTACAGAAAGTTTGGTTTCAATTCATGTGTGCTTAGATTACTAACACATTATTAAGGTACACACATACAGATTTCCATTAGTATACGATCTTTTGTTACTGACCATTTAAAACAAGGTAGTGTAGGCCCTTTATGTACAAGCCATCCTTCCATTGTACATTTTACAGTAATTCTATTACAAATCACGTTGGTAGCCCGAGAGCAGTCTTAAAAATTCACATACATCATTTTAATTAAGATTAGACGTTTTATCTGTTAAAAAGACACTGATTCTATGCAAATTGAGAATACTTGCTACTAGCATTCATTAACAGGAATAAAATTTGGTCTTTCATGATAAATGAACCATACCAGTAAAGTCTCAAGTAATTTTAACTCATGTCTTTTTTGACCTCTCAATCGATACGTCCCTAATAGAAACATGGTATTTGAACATGAGCAGCAACTGTCATGAAAAGTCACCAGAATTATACCTAACTTCACCAACAGCTCTTCTGTTATAGTCTCAGACATGTGTCCTGAGGCTAAGCTGAAAAAGGCATACACCAACACCCAGCAACAACCACCATCTTCTGCCATGTAGTTTTGCAACCTCTGCAATAAGGTGCAACCTTAACTGCCTCTTTTCACAGTTAACTTCAATAGCTAAATCCACTGGTGAACGTGAGTTACAAAAGGTCTGAAGTGCTTAACTGAAGTGGATGAAACTTAGGCAGAACATGCAATGAGGCAATATCATCCTGAACCTAGGGATGGTTGCTCCTCAGAGAATGACCAATTCACAAGCATACTCTAACAAGAAGATGACAACTGCAGTTGACCTTCACACCTCTGCCTATGTGGAGATGCACAAACAACTTGGTTGGCCCTGAGGCAACTGCTAAGTTGTTACAAGTTTCAAAAGAGCACATTTAAAAAAACAAAAATACCATAAAAAAAAAAACAAACCCCCAAAAAGCAATCACAAACCAAACCAAATAAACCAAAAAAACTAAACCTCTTAAAAAACCCCACCCACTAAAAACATCCCCCATCCAGAAGCGCCCTCCTATAAAAAAAAAAAAAAAAACACCAAAACAACAAACCAACAACCCAAAAACCAAACTAATAACCCACACTAAAACAAATTCTTGCAAAGCTGTGAACTGCCATAGCCCTACATCTGCTTTGTGAGCAGCGGATGCATCTTAGCCCCCCAAAACTCTCACTTGACAGGTCAGGAATTTCCAAGAGGGGAAAAATCTGACAGGAGCATAAACCCAAAGGTAAGCAATTTACACTTGCAAGCCTGAGCTCATATACATGACACCTACACAAAAAGCTGAATAATGGTAACCAAATGAATCTGAATCACAGACATCCCCACACCACTTTCCATTACATGGACCAGATCTTTAGGAGAGAGTTACTAAATTAATGAGAGTTAAACTTGTTTAATCAGGTCTCCACAAGATTCTGTTTGAATCTTAAGATCACTGTAGTTCATGTTTAGACTGTACTTTCTGATTTCTCTGCATCTTCAAAGCTTGCCATTTTCTGGAGAAACCTGTCATACCTCAAGACCGACTTTGCTTTAAGTCAAATTGTATTGGGTTTGCATGGCAAGGTTTGGGTAGCAGTGTTGCTACATGGGTGGCTTCTGTGAGAAGCTGCCAGAAGCATTCCCCCCGTACAACAGAGCCAATGCCAGATGTCTCCAAGAGGGATCTACTGCAGGCCAACAACAACAGTGGTAGCACTTCCAGGATAACAGTTTTAAGAAGGAAAAAAATTGCTCAGGGAACAGCAGCAGTAGAGAGGAGTGAGAATATGCAAGAGCAACAACTCTGCAGACTCCAAGGTCAGTGAGGAAGGAGAGGAAGGTGCTCCAGGCACTGGAACAGACTTCCCTGCAGCTGGTAATGCAGCCCATGGTGAGACAGGCTGTGCCCCTGCAGCCCATGAAGGTCCATGGTGGAGCAGATACACATCTGCAGTCCATGGAGGACTCCAGACCAGAGCAGGCAGATGCCCAAAGGAGGCTGTGACCTTATGGGAATCAGGCGCAGGAGCGGATGTTCCTGCAGTCTGTTCCTGAAGGACTGCACCCCTAGAAGGGATTCATGTTGGAGAAGTTCATGAAAGAGCATCTCTTGTGAGAGGGATCCCTCACTGGAGCAAGGCAGAGTGTGAGGAGTCCTCCTCCTGAGAAGGAAGGAGCAGCAGAGACAACATGTGAAGAAGTGACTGTAGCCCCAATTCCCCACCCCCCTGCACCACTAGGGGACAGGCAATAGAAAATGCAGGAGTGAACTTAAGCCTCAGAAGAGGGAGGAATGGGGGAAGGGTGTTTGTAAGACTTGGTTTTGTTTCTCATTATCCTACTCTGATATGACTGGCATTAAATTAAATTGATTTCCCAAAGCTTCATCTGTTTTATCCTGTGACAATAACTGGCATGTGATCCCTCCCTGCCCTTATCTTGACCCACAAGCCTTGTGCTGTATTAGAAAGCATCCAAAGGAATGAAGGTGGTGAAAGGCCTTGAGGGACAGCCATATGAGGAATGACTGAGGTCAAGCCTGAGAGAGTTCCAGAAGTTGGGGTGATAATCCTGGGCACATGATGTGACTCTTGGAGATGGTCCTGTGCAGGGCCAAGAGTTGGACTTGATGATCACTGAGGGTCCCTTCCAACTCAGCATATTCTGTGACTCTGATATTTTCTTCTCACCCATCCAGTTGAGGAGGGGAGTGATTGAGCAGCTTTGGTGGTCACCCAGTGTCCACCCACAGTCATCCCACAACACAGATCAAACACACTGCTAAGGTAACAGAAGATACCCAAAGGATACTTAAAATTGGCTCCAGAGGTTTGGGTGGGAAAACCTTTCTAAATACAGATCAGCATGTCTGATCTTTTAAGAGTCATCAATTATTTAGGCTATGACAATCACCACAGCATTTGAAAAAGCGTTACCACTACATCTTTCAGCAAATTAAATATATGCATCTTAAAACAACCTGTATTTTCGGCAAAGCCTAAGCAGAAGAATGACCTTTTGGTCTACCCTGACTGTTCCAGTGAAGCAAGTTTATCCTTTAAGAAACCAGTTGTTTGTTTCCACAATGCTTAAGGTGCTTGCAGTCTACCCAATATATATTCTGCTTAGGTTCTTATGATTTACGGATTTTTAGGCAAATCTGTGAACAATTCCTTATTTTCACTTCCACTATCACAGCAGATTCAGCATTCAGCTTGGAAAAGAGGCTTCAACTTTCCTCTGTGAAACTTACAGCACCAAATGTGATTTAAGAAGTAGTTCCACAGTAAGATTAAGTAATGGAAGAATTGCATTACCTGTAAATACAAATGTTTTCAAGATGACATTTGTCTTTGAAAAAAGGTTTTTGCGAACTTGCCTCTGGTTAGAAGCAGGACTAATTAGCAAGACCGCATACTGTTCAAAATATTGGTTACTGCAGTAAAACTAAGTTCAAACTAACATGCACTTAATATTGCTTCTTCAGTGGTTTCCTGGCTAAACAGGATCTAGATTTCTAGCAGAAAAGGAAGAGGTAGCATCAGGACCTATTTATTCTTCAGGAATAAAACCATATTACCTACTTGATTGTCATTCCAGGCTTCACGTGAAATATTTACTCACTCTAATTCCTACTCACATTGATACAGCACTTTTCTTCTGAGAGCACTCTTCAGAGTTTGATGAAAAGCAACATACAGATTAAAAGGATACCAAGGACAAGCACACACAGTGACCTAAAGCACTTAACTGTCAAACCTCCTTTTCTGCTACTCAGTCTTCGCAGAACTTCAGCTACCACATTTAAGTTTTCTATGTGAGATCTCTGGCTGAACCTCTATTTAGCTTTGAGCATTTCCTGAAAACAAAAGGTGTAGGGAGATTGGGGGGAAAAAAACACAACAGAGGATCATTAAATATATAATCCATGGCCTTTCTCAAATATAAAGAAAGTTGCAAAGCTAAGAGTAAAATAAGAACATAAAATGAGCATAGGTATAACACAGCTATAATTCAGAAATGCTTGTTTTTCCCTCTCCAGCATTCAGATACAAAAAGCAAGTAGAAAATTGTACACCAAATGTAAGAACAATTGAAAACCAAGCACTTAGTTAAAAATTAGCTATGAATGCCTATTAATTAGAGTATCATAGACTTCTAACAGCCTCCAAGCTTACTCAATGCCTATGATGATTAAATGCCACAGTGTTTCTTCTTTGGTGAGATCTCATCTAATCTTCTACGAAGTCAAAAAAGATGTATCAGAAAAATGGAAGAGTGATATTCTTCAGCATGACAGTCAGCTATTCTCGCCGTGTTTCTTCTTGATGCCACTAGACTACTACAGTCTCTTAGATCCCACCAAGTCCTAAGACGACAATTTGACATCAGTTTCTCAAAGCATAGCACATTTTCAAACAACTAGTGTCAGTAGAGGTTAGATTTTTGAACACAACATTTCATAGCTCACGAAGAACACAAGTCCAAGGCATCCCAAATTATATACTTCTTGATATAAAACTACCTTGGAGATTGATCTATGGATTGGTATTATATTTGTGAGAATTTGGAAGGTGAAATCACACTTGCCACAAACTCATTTCTGATGCTGCTCACTGTAAAACCCATGAAAACACACTGCATTTTCTATACATTTCTAACAATATAAGCAATAGACAGTAAATAAAAGGACCATTCCCTGAATGGGAGTAAAATCACCAAACCCACAAACTGTCTACTGACTATCAAACCTCCATTTTAAACAAGTCAGAAGGGTCACAGAAAGACAGGATGATCCATCTTTATTCATACTAACTATACAAATATAACTCCAGAAGTCTAAGAGTCAAGATTCTGCATGCCATATTAATTTATACACCCTCCCAATCCAAATTCAGCAATATTGTGTGCAAAAATAAAGTTACATGAAGTCAAGTAGGCTATGTTTATAGGTCATCAAACTTTCAAAATGTTACCTTGTAAGTTGCTTCAGAGTGAAAGATCATACGAGGGTTACTGACTGCATCTTACAACCTCTAACAATCCACCACAACCACTCCACATTTGCAAAATTAATAAAAGAGGTTCATGCACACTATGTTGTTTGGTTGCCTCTGCACAAGCCCAGACATGAAGCCATGCACACAGAAAGGCTTGAATTGGAAAGGACCTAAAAGATGATGCAGTTCTATCGGCCACGGGAAGGGATACCACCCACTACAGAGCCCCATCCAATCTGGCTTTTAATACTTCTGGAGATGGAGCATCCACAACTCAGTCTCAAG
The DNA here is from genome assembly GCA_013399695.1 of Formicarius rufipectus. Taxonomy (NCBI): domain Eukaryota; kingdom Metazoa; phylum Chordata; class Aves; order Passeriformes; family Formicariidae; genus Formicarius; species Formicarius rufipectus. The sequence continues at coordinate 995,007 of VXAU01002072.1, forward strand.
TGTAAATGTCACCTTATAAATAAATAAATCTAGTCCTAAAAACTATACTGCAGAGAGTAAGATTTTTGGGTAACTTCCACTTCAGATATTACTTCCTTTCCACATTTCTTTATACCCTCCTCCACACTCAGAAAAAATAAAATACTTCGCAATTTTCCACTAGTCTTCTAACAAATTGTTTTTTGGGAAAGTATTAGATCAGGTGTTACAGAAGTTTGATTAACTGCAAGCAAGGACTGTACAAGTGCACAACTTAACTATCCCTCTTGACTGGGTTCTGATGCAGTCTAACCATTGCTCAGCCTGTTAGCTTCATGTCAAATAAAAAATAATGAGCATACACAAAACCTTTAGAAAAAGTAAAGTAGCTGGCCTGACCCTGCAACTACTAAAAACACTTTGATTTTGGCAATGTTGAAGTGCCACTCGTAGTAACACAGAGGTCCTCCTTCTGTCTCCTGTACATCCCCTCTGGAACTCCATAGAGGTAACTCACAAGTATCTGCAATTCATCTTTAACACAGATGCGGTGGTATGTATTTTTTTTTTCCCCTTCTTCTTCTCGATATAGAAAGCATACTTTTAGGAAACTTTACTGAACCGCAGACATAAAAAAAAAGTTAAGGCACAATTGGTTAGGTTGTTGAAACAGACTGAGTGGAAAAAATAGGACAAGACTTCAAAAGCTAAGACAACTAATGCAGAGAAACAAAAAGAAACAGTTGCAGGGACTATGTTCACAAATTATTTCAGAACAATTGACAAAGACGCTAGACAGAATATATTATTTGGGCAATAGAGAGCAAATTTATTTGAGAAAAAGATTTCACCATCTAATGTCTCAAAAAGTTATGGAGTAAGGCATACTAATGGAAATATAGTCAAAATGCATATTTTCCTTTAATCCAGATTACCTACTGAAATTCGGTAATAACTGACTTAATAATAACTGCTACAATTAAAACAAGTCACAGTAACACTCACTTTGATGTCAACAAATCTTGATGCAAAGAGCACATTCTCCTTCTATGAAAAAGAATTTTAACGACAGATACCTGCATTAAGTTTGTCTTCAGTTACAAAAATAAACTGTTCTCCTGTTGCCATTCAATGCTGTCCAAAAATTAATGATATAAAATTTCTCACAGGTCTACAATTAAAGTTACACTGAAAATTATTCCATGAATGAGTAACAGCAGCACACAATGTTCTTTTTACAGAAGATGTGGACAAGTCATTCAGATTTAGCACACCTTCCTGTGTTGCAAGAGCTGCAGGAATAATACCAAGTGACCTAAGAAAGTACAGATTTCCTAAAGAGAATCTCAAGATGGAGAGAAACATGAGATCCTGCTTGTCTTCCACAGGATGCAAACACCAATCTGTTAGAGGGGCTAGACTGTCCTACTCCTGCACTATGGTCTGTCTGGCCTTCCTCCCTTGGCCAGGAGCGAACTAACCATGTGGGTTGTAACTGGCAGTCTTTTTCTGTAGTTGCATAGCAGGGATTTACTTCAAATAACTTCAAGTCCTTAGATTGATAACTAGAGAACTGACTGGCACAGTGTACAAGATTTTGCCAAATGTTTTCTCTTCTTCCTGATTCACCTCTACAAAGTTCCTTTAACGCTGCAACACACTTTCCTCTAGGGTCTTACAGTGACTTTCGCTTTACTGCTTCAGTAGTAAAAGCATCACTGTTAAAACACTCTTAAAAAAAGAGCATCCTGAATAGCTAGAGGGCCTCCAAAACATTTTTTATTTCCAAAGTTGCCCAACATGTGTATTTCCAACCTGGTGTTTACAACCTTCCTCCTTTTCCTTGCTGCTAGAAGAGAGGAACGTGTAGTCTGTCAGGAGCTCACAAAACCATGCATAAGCAGGCACATAAAAATAAAAAAACCTTTGTAATTTTCTGTTGTCCAGTGTTTCTTTAGACATTCTAAACCTTGACAGATGAGTTTTGATCAAGAACCAACTGCTGCTTTTGAAGGTAACCTCATTCAACTGCCCCATGAAGAAACAGTTTCTACTAGCAGACAAGTCTTTGACTTTCTCCAAATAGTGTTTGCCTACTACAAACAAACTGTGATAGCTTCATCAAAGTGCTGCTTCTACTATGCCCATCTAACTCATTTTTCCCATGATTGACAGGTCCTAAGGAGAAAGCCATACAGTAGATGCCCTGAGTTACTATAGCTCTACTAGAAAACAACTTTGAAAACAGGTTTCCTATTAATGGAATTCAAGTAAAAAAAAACACTTTTTTCTCCCCTGTTTTATGCAAGAAGAATAGAAACAGACTAACTTAACTGTACATGAGAAGGAAAACAAAGTTTGCCTTCAAATATGAAGGTGTAGTTACTGTAGATACTCTTCTAATCTCTCAGAGCAAGGAGGTTGTCTAAAATATCCCTCTACCTGACCCAGATGCAACAGAACACAGCAGAAGCCTGCCCAAACTCAGCAGGGATTCAGCACACTGACATCATACAGTGCACTTCGGTCTAGTTTTGGATTTGTCCTGAGCTAAAGAAGTGGCAGTGCCTGCAACCACAAGCTAAATATGAACTTCTGTTGCATGCTTAGCGATCAGTTTACTAAGAGGGCAATTTTGATTAAAACTCACAACTTAAGCCTAACCTGAAGAACACTCAAATGTCAGTGAAGTATCTGGAAGTCACCTAAGCATTACTTACACAGACCAACTCATAAAGGATCCGCCTACCCTCTTAACATACACCCAAGGTCAACAGAGGGCCTGTTTTTATCTTTAAGATATTCTTATCCTTAAGAGCTCCTCCCTGTACCTAACACTGAGCAGCCAGCAGAGCTCTGCGGATGACAGGATTGGCACTACAGCAATAAGCATCAAGCACTCGAGCACTTCTATGACTCTTGCACTTCTCACATCTCAGATGATAGGTGGACAACTGTTTATTTTAGTTCTCTGCCACATTTACTGTTGCCTCACAAGCTACAGTGCAGTCTTCATCACACTTTGTTCTCCAGTCATACAAGCAATTTCTTTCTTTTTTTGTAGGCCCTCACCTAGATTCCCATCTGTTTGCCTCTGCTCCAGAAAGGTTCTCAATTAAAAAGACAGTTTTACTCTGCAAAACTGGCACAGCAAAAAAAGAACTGTCATGGTTCATTTCAGATTTACTTTTGATGAACTGTCCTACAGCAGAGCTTTGGAACAAAACAGCACAAATTTAATTCCACTCAGAAAACTTATCTGGTGCATGCATATAGTAAAAGAAGCATGACGCACAGGTACAGACAGTAAAAACACTACTGGGTTTTTTTCCCCCTCATATACAAGTTCTGTTTTTAATCCAGTCTTTCAACTCTGTTTTGCAGATTATGTCACCCCCAGGCAGACAGGTGCTCCAAGTCTGATCACCTTTGCTGCAGAAAAGATACACAGCACTTAAATTGCACAGTGCAACTCAGAACTCAGTTACTTGGGTACAAGTAATAATAGAGTTTTACACTACAGCTTCTAAGTTAAAACTGAAGAACTTCCGTACCACTACAAGATGCATCCCTAGAAACACAGAGATACTAAAGAAATAGAACACGGCATCTCTAATTAATTAGAAAGTTTATTTTTGCCTTCGATGTGAACAGACAAGGTAACCCCCACTTTTCTCTTAGCTCATTTTTATCTAGAATGAAGTCTACAAGACAGACTTTGAGCAAGAGTGAAAAAAGATGCAATGAGCAAAGAAAGTAAAAATATTTGACTGCAACAAGTTTGGTTGGGATTTTTTTTTTTTTCTTTTTTCCCTTCCAGGAGCTTGAAATTTTAATACAGAGGCAAGGTAACAATCTGATTACTGTTTAAAGTTTTCAATAGATGAGAAAAGACACTCTTTCCAAAGGGAAACACATTTATTTTTGAATGGCTGCTCTTTAAGATAATGTAATTGCCTTTTTGCCTTTTAATTATAACTCATGAAAAAAAGAGCGTTTCTTGTCTCCTTTTTTATAACAGTAATTTCTATGTACACTTCACTGTCAAACAGTACTAGAAAATCTTTGCCATACACGATCGACACATCCACACTTGGGTAAGATGTAGCTGTTATATGCTGAAAAATCACAAATCACACTAATCAAAGTGTATAAATGCAAGAACACAAACACGACCAGTGTGATTGGCAAGCTGGGCATCTCTGACCTACTCTCTTTCTTGCAACTGTACCACCTTATTATTATACCCCAAAACAGTGCAGAGAAATACTTTTTTTGTTTCATTTACCCTGAGCACCACAACCCACTCCTTTAAGATAGAAATGGGAATAAGAGCACACAGTTCTTTTTTCGTAGAAAACCTTGGTTTCTTATTCTCTTTTGTAATCTGAGGCCAGTGCAAAAACGGTCGGATTCGGTTTTATTTTCCTCTCTGCAAACTTTATTACCCTTCTACCACTTCTTCACCAATGCAAACAGAAGGGTACAAGGATCTCACGCTCATTAGACAGGCCTGGCGCAGGAAGTGTCAGTCAAATTCTTCCATTTGCTTTGACACGGGTGGTGTGGGGTGCTTAAACGAGACAAACACCCCTGTCATCCCCTTTCCATTTTGTGATAAGGCAGAGGGAAACCCGCTGGCCACGGCGCTGCCCGCCTGTCCCGCTCCGCGGCCCCCC
>VXAU01002072.1:1000241-1075862 GCA_013399695.1 Formicarius rufipectus
GCTGAGGGGAGAGACCCCCGCGGGGGGCGAGGCCCGTGGGCTGCGGGGGGCAGCCACGCGTTAGGTAGGGCGCGGGGGTGTGCCAAAGGCACGTTACGGTTGCCGTAAGGTAATTAAGGGCAGAAGGAGCTGAAAATGTAAAGGCCAGTGCGGTTGCTGTCGCGTTTCTAAAAGGGTGTTGAAGTCCACGGGTGAAGGGTGTTTCGGAAACGCCGCGTGCCGCGGGTGGATCATTACGCCCCTGGGTGTGAACGGCTTGTCATTAATTAGCCTTGCTGATACAAAGCAGGATGTCCATTGCTTGCAAGTAACTACGGCGTTTCTTAAGCCTTTTTCTTACTTCAGTCCTAAATAATGTAATTCGTTTTTTTTTTTTTTTTTTTTGTCCCCGAGTATCACTAGTATTTTCCACTTATAGACTGTTTAGCTGATGATCGTTAAAAAGAAATTAGCACTTGGGTTTCTAGGAAACACTTAGTAAGCAAATAGTTAACATGGTATATTCAGATAAAAAACTTGCGCTCAGAGGAAGTCCGCGGCAGAGTGTGTAAAACTGACAGGAAGCCGAGCGAGGTTTCTGGCAAGCGGAGTGGGTGTGGAGGAAGCACACACTTTCTGCCCCGAGGGCACAGATGGGACAGGGAGACCCGACGGCTTCCAGTGAATGTGTGGGAGACGCTACGCCAGAGCAGAGTCAAAGAATGACCCGTGAAATGAGCTGCCCTTGGTGGGGGAGCTTGGTCGGCACTCAAGGCGTCCAGAAAGTGACGCATTTAAAAAACGTGTCTCTTTCATCGGTGTTGCTCCCAAATTTCGGACGTCATAAAATCTCTTCCAAAGTCCAGACAAATCTCTCGGTGTTTTACAGCTTAAACCCTTGTGCACTACTGTGATAATGAATCCCTGTAAGTGACGGATAATGCAAGAGAGCTCTGGTTGGGAGAAATAAAGTTCATAGAAAGCAGTCCTTTTCAATGGGGAACCCTATGCGGGGGAAAAAAAATCATTAATGAGAGATGTCAAAATAGATAAAATACTGCCTCTCAAGTGAAAAACATAAGAGCATCTCTTGCAATTATTAGCTGTGTAGCTTGTTTACTCACCAGATAGAAAACCATTTGTGTTCTTAGTCTTTTTTCAGTAGATACTATTATCAGCACCCAGAAATGTTCGGAGGAAAAGAACAAAGAAATATCCTCTGCCCTCACAACTTTCTTCAGTGAACTAGGATAATCACAAATAACTAGCAGTGTTCCAGGAACAGATGTGTGTCATTAACGTAATAATATTTTACAGTGTGCCTTTAATTGTTCTGTGTTTTATAGGCACTGGAGCAAATCCTGTTCTTTGCTATACAGTGAGAAAACAGGAAGGGGCCTTTGGGAGTGTGAGTGAATCTCCCGTGAGCAGATCCTGGCATTTTGAGATTCATACGGGGGTATCTGGAAGTAGTGTCTTAAAGGAAGTGTATATACACATATGGTTTGCATAATATAGACTTGGAGATTGATTACTGTAGCTAAAAGAAATAGGCAATTAGGATCCATTCTAAGCAAAAGGGAGTGTTCCCTTTTCCCACCTCTCTAAGCCACATACTTTGAATGTAAATTGGGCCCTTAATTTTGGATTTTCCTGTGAATCATCTGGCTAATCCTCAGCACAATTCTTAAACCAGCTTTACTCATATCAGTGTGACTGGTGAATAGCAATTGGTGTGCTTGTTAAGCATACTCACCCGGTACTTTACAGGGCTTGTTCTGCTCAGCTTGCTAAGAGTTTCATATACCCCTAATCGCTGAGGGTCACTCTAGCAGCAGAACAAGTGTGGAGGTGCCCCTAAGATAGAGCAGCTCCAAAAAGAGGCAGGGATATGGGTGAAATGGGGGAGATACGGCCACAGTGCTGCTGTGTTTAAGAGCAACAATATGGACGCATCACCTTTTCTGAATGGGCCTGCCTGTGCCCCTCATTGATCTGGAATTTTAAAAAGAAAAACGTCAAATACTCAGCTTCCTGCTTACTGAACAAAAACCAGACAAGACCTGCTTATGCCTGTAAACCTTAGCATCAAATAAACCTTCCCAAAGCCCTGTAGCAGTTGCCCTTTGCGCTGTAACTTCTGTCTCACAATTTACCAGTTGCCTGCTTGTGCTTTAAACACCTCTTATTTCAATGAGCATGGTTTAGCTGGAGGTCATTCAGCCTGCTTATCACTAATACAGTGAGCTGTCTGGTAATATCATGGTTCTTGTGAAGAACAAGGGAACACAGAAGATCCCCTCTGATGGAAGGTGAGGAGGAAAATACTGACAGATCTTGTTTAAAAGTTCTATGGAATTAGTGGGGGAGTAAGGTGGGGGGTTGATAGATTATTTGGGAAAAACAAAGTAATATTTTTTTTAAATGACTGTCACTTGGCAGGGTGGCAGGGCTCTTGGTGAGGTGGTCTTTGGTCACCTCCATATAATTTTTCTAATTTTATCTGCATTATTTTCACTGGGGCTGCATGGATGTTGGGGTGAATAGTGTGGTACTGTGTGTACTGCAGTTTCTGCTGAAATACAGCCACTTCTGGGACAGAATGCAGAGCTAGCTTGTGCCAGCAAACTCTGAAGTTAAATGGTTATGTGGTGTCAGGGAATATTGTGCTGGTTGCATGCCAGCTAGCTGTGAACTTTTCTAGAAATTTGTCCTGAAGGGAAAAGAAATGTCATTTGGCCAACTTAGGAGGATGCTCTGCTTTCAGAGATGAAGCAAAGGTCTTGTTTTTTTTAAGGTGAATGGCTGTAAGGGGTTGATTCTTAGCTTTGAGACTTGGTTGTTCTGTTATTGTTATTCTTGGTTGTCTGTTATTTTTGAGACATAGGTGTCTCAATAAATATTTTTATTGTTCTTTAGCCTTCAATATGTTTTTTTGTTTGGTATTTCTCCATACTCAGAAGATTTAGTCATGTAAAGTGGGAATACCTGTCTGTCTGAATAGCACCTTGAGGTGTTTCAGGGATGTTTCTTCCCCTGCAAACTCGATTCAATTTCTACTGATACAGCTTCAGCATGAGATTTTTGCACAGATAATTATCAGTTCTACTAGTTCATCACCTTCACTTCTGATATGGCTTCCATTTTGCAGTTCTGCTTTTTAACTTCTCTTCATTCCATCTTCCTGATGTATTGCCATTTGCTGCTCAAAATTGTTTAAACAGTGGTTTAATCGCAAGCTTGAATGAAACATCAGTATTTCTTCCCAACTTTTTTTCACTTTCCTTATGTTTACCTCATAGTTAAGGAAAATTCTCAGTCACTGTGCTGTCTTCCTGCTCCAAGCTATCTTGAATTAATGCTTTTTCTTATCACTTAGGGAATGTTTCATGACTCTTCCAATTTATCTGCCAAAATCTCTTAGTGAGCTAACCCTTTTCCTTATCCTTGGCCAAAATCCCATTATTTGTTCATATAATATAATCCTCCCTTTATATTGTGATTTGTCTCCCTCCCTACCCTGTGATAACTGCTTTGAGGAGCAAAATTACCTTTGTTTTTCTAAGCTGTTTTTTATTCTCCTTTCTTCTGTCTTTAAGAGACTACTTTTATATCACTGCAGTTACTTTAGATAAAGCAAGGAATAGCTGTTTCACAACACAGATGAAAGCACAGTACCCTGAATTGCAGGGGGATTCAAGAAAATGCCCCAAGCTCTGGAATTTAAACCCTTAAAAATGAGGATTCGTTTGGTAAAAGGAAAATCCCACTTTGTTTTATCTTGTGTTTAAAAGATCTTTCAAATTGCTTTGGACAACCAGCTCATCAGATATGGAACAAGATTGTCACAACAGCATAAGTGTTTAAAAAGTGTAAATGAAAAATAATGTATCCACTTGGAACTAGAGAAGAAATGTAATTACCTGGAGCAGAATCTGTCTGGACTATGGGTGAACACTTCTCTCAAAAAAACCCCAAAAGTCACACATGTGTTTTTGCAGTTTCAAACTTCAGAAGTTTTACTTCCCTGCTTTTCCAGGAGAACAGTATTAACTGCACATGATGCAGAAAGGTTACTACTTTCTGAATCACCAACTCCTGTGATACCTGGATAGTTCCTCAGTCTTCCTTATAAGGGCTGGGTGCAATGGCAGTTAAGTTATGCTGATACATTCACAATTTAAATAATATGTCATTATAAAATTGTAAACTAACAGTTTCTCCATTTATAATTCTGCAGTTCACCCTTCTTCACCCCATTACTAGATATTTTAGAATAATTTATTGGTCACAATTGAACTACCTGAGGAAGGACAGCACTGGCTACATAGTGGTAGTGCTGACCAAGTACAAGGAAAGTGCTTACTTTTGACTCTGCTTTACCAGAACATGAAAGTACAGAATTTTTATGTGGTAAAACAGTGTTTATAATTGATTGTCAGTACGAACATTATAATTCTTGTACCTTTCTTTTGTTATTATTTTGTTTGTTTGTTTTCCTTTTTTTTTTTCCTTGTAATTATTACTCTTTTTTTAGAATACTCATTTATATTCAAATTCTGACTCTGCTGGAGACAGAAGAAAAGTTCCTGTTTGTTTTAATGAGCTTTATACCAGGACTTAAATTCAGCCCTTAAGGGATGTGCAACATTTAGCAATACTTGTGTTTAAAATATATATATTCACTTCTGGTTCATGTCAATATTAAGACAGGAGCAAGTATATTTAATGATGACAGGTCTAAAAATACTCAGTGTTTTTGTCCTGCTTCCCCTAGCAGCAGAATTATATCCCATTTAACACAGCAATTTACACTGACATATAGATGTAGATCTGACTTTGCTTTGCTTTTTTTGTCTCTGTCCACTTCAGAATCTTAGCACAATCGACCAAAAGCATTCACAGGGAAAAACTTGTTTACAATAACAGATCATTAGTTTTGGTACTCAGTTTGGTTAGGAGAACAGGAGCACAGAAAGGAGAATTTAATTCATAACTTTGTTAGATCATTTTCTTCTTAGCTTTTTTTGTAGATGTGGCCTTGTGCTGCCATATCTTTCCTCTAGCCATGGAAGCTGTTGCTGAAACTACAATCAGGAGAGAGGTCTTAATGAGAATAGTTAAAGTCTACACCAAGGGACAGACATATTCCTTGCCCTTTAAAGCTAGCCAAAAAGCAGGTTAATTTTTTCCCCATTATTTCTTTTTCCCCAAAAAAATGCGTTACAGGGTTTTTAGCTGATAAAAATTTATTTTACTTCTTTGTTAAGAAGTTCATAAATGGCAAACCCCTCAAACAGTAATTTCATTAGTGTTTACCACTGTAAACACTATCCGACTGTACCTATAATAATTAGAAGGTAATATTTTAGTGAAATTTTGTGTCCTCTAAATAGGCAATGTAAAACCAGGAAAATGTTGACAAGCAGGTAGATTTTGGATAAGTGCATATATTCAAACCGTCTCCCAGTAAGTTGTTACATCTGCCACAGGCTATGTCTCACAATCTGATCAGGGAAAGTTTTGATGTCTTCATGTGTTATGGTGCAATGATAATGGCATTGGACCTGTGTGGAGATGTGTCCATGCCCCACTCTGCCTCTTCTTGCTCCCTCTGATCACACTGCAGCTTGTTGGTTTCCCTTCAGTCCACCTTTCAGGGTGTTAATCAGGTAGTAGGCCTGCAACCTATTTGCCCCTTTCTGCTGTCACCTTCAGAAGGACTCAGGTCAAATCCCTTCTTGTTCCTCAACTATCCTGAGGGTCTGAATAGATTATTTCTGCAATAGATTTATTTTATGAATACTTACATTCTACTACTGCTGTACTATGCAGTTCTGCTGAACTTCAAATTGGAAGATTTCATATCCTATTCCCATGAGATATCTGTGTTATATTCAATTTTTGTCAGTAAAAATAGGCATTTGAAATGAAAATGCTGTCCTCTCCAAAGCTTTCTTAGAAATTCAGAAATGCTTCAAGGTCCCAAGTCTTTTAACTGCCTCTGCACTACACAGAATCTTCTGTTACAACCTCGAGCAGCATAATTTTTTTTACAACTTGAACTATAGACAGGATTTTAATATTCAGAGTAGGCTGTGTGAAGAGGAGCCCTGTGAATCACTACCAAAGATAAGGACAGAATGGAAGCTGTTGCCCTGGTGTTGCATTTCCTTTCATTAAGATTACACTTCTGTTGCTCTGGTGTTGTGTTTCCCATGCTAAGTTGATACTCCACGAGCTATGCTGGTTGTGCAGCCTGTTTGGTGTGTGCCATGTGGCATTTCCAAATTCCATTCAAGTGAAAGAAGACACAGGGCCATGATTTTGATGTAACAAAAAGTAAAAATTCTAATTTATTTTAATGGTGTTGTCATTTAAGCTGTTCATTTTGCTTCCAGCTTTTCCGAATTTTTTTTCCCTATAATTTTCCTTTTCCTTTCCATACTTCCTTAAAAAATCATCAGATTATGTGAGTTTCAGATTCTGGTGAGGCTACAGTGAACTGAAGTAATGGATTTCATGCTGTCTTCCTCTAGCTCCTATAATTTTACCTAAGATTTATTATATATAATCCCATTATTTTATTCAATAGCAACTTTCCCCTTCTCCCCTTATTATCTTTATCTTTTACCTTGTCTCCTCTTTTGTTTTAACATGGTACTTTAAAGATTGCAAGTTAGTTCTAAGGTGGAGTTCTGTGATATAATCAACTTCAAAAGAGTATTTAAATTGCTTTTCATCCGCTACTATACTGAAATGTATGTTCAGATATCAGCATTTACTTTTTATTTTATTTCTTTATGCTCCTGCAGTGTTATAAGAAAATAGTACTGTAGCTTTTTTTTCTTGAAAACACTCTTATAGATTAGCACCATGTTATTTAACAATTCTCGTACATAACAGTGGATTCAGGGAAAGAGCAGTGCCTTGGAGATAGGAGTCATTCTTTCAAATAGCTTTTTATCATTTAAGTGATTTTTTTTGTGTCTGTCTTTGGGCATTAAATAATGGAGGAAAAGACCTCAGGGGGTAATCCTTCCTTTCATAGAAGTTCTGAGGCGCTTCAGGCTTTCCCAGGTTCTCCCATTTCCTGCCCTCCCTGTATTTGCCCTGTTCTAGACATAATACTATATTTTAGTTCCCAGAAATATTCTCTGCATGGTTTAGGCTGTTTGCGAAGGCTGGGACTGCAGTATGCAGGCATGTGGACTCCAGAAAGTGAACAAGAACTGCCCACAGTATTTAATGTACACAGAACACTGAGTGTCTACAAGCCACTGGGCCAGTAATTTTCCATACACAGAATTTCTGTTCATGTAGCCAGATTGTGATTAGATGACTCTCTCAGATTACCCTGTAGGGAGGGCAGTCAGTCATGGCACCCATATTGAAAAGCTCACTGTCTACTTGTTCAAGTTACACTGTGGAGATATATTTTTTAAATGCTCTGTAATAAGTTACCTATGCACAAAAGAGTCATGAACCATTCTGTCATAAAGATCCTGTCAACTTGTTTGTTAGAATACATCTGAGGCAGCTTGGTTCATAGTTAGGAATCCTAAGCACCACTGACAAATCTCAGCCTCATTTTCTTTCAGAGTGTTACCAGTGGCAAAAAGGTTGTCAGCTGACCCTTATACAGAAACTATAATTTCCCTGAAAGACAATTAAACATATGTCATGTATCCAGTGTCCTGTGGTTTGGTCTAGTACCACTTAAAACAGATTCCATGTAGTTACATGGAATTTGTAAGATGGACAGATGAACCTTAGTTCTGCATTTGTATATAAGCAATCACATAGTATATAAACAAATTACAAAATTAATCCAAGAATATTATTAAATACATCTCCAAAGTGAAATTGAATTGTTATTTGCTTTTCCACACACTTCATAAACATATACATGTAGGCAAAAAAAACAAATAGGTGTTTCTATTACACCAGTTTCCTAATAATTCATCCACAGTCTAACAGGTTATGTGACAGCATTAATATTTGGGAGAATGCACTGTACCTATATATATGTAAACATACAGTTAGAATTGCTCTGGGAATCCTATATTTGAATTTCTGCACTTCTTTGTAATGAATTGTTTGACCTTCACGATGTATTAACTTACGGATTTTTTTAAAATTTAATATACTGATGAAATTGGGGCAGAGAACACAGATGACTGCCTCTGAGCCCTCAGGCTCCTGATTATCTCAGGATAACTGTGCCTTCCTGGAGTTGCTCAACTGCTGCACTAACAATCTTTACTGTGAAGAAAGCAACATTAGATAAACATCATTCAGAAGGGTATCTCTAATTGAGCCTATGGAAATAATTTGCCCCAAGCATCAGCAGTAGATGGGTGTGGTTTTCAGATCATCAAGAAATATCTTTAGCCAGTATCAGCTCAGTGCTGTGTCACCCTCTTGTTTTAATTGACATTGACTGCATCACTTAGTCATTCGAACTATTTACAAATCTTGATTAAGTTACAATAGTTAAATGTCAATATATTCATGACAGCTTTATGGGCTAGGGAGTTACCTGCCCTTTTTTTGTTTGAACACTTCATGCAGAGACAGTAAAAGACATTTATTTATGCCCACGTATTGACTAGTGGCAGCAACGGCTGCCAGCAGCTGAGGCTGGCACTGTGAAGATGCAACACTCAACAGAGGCATCTCAGTAGGTATCTTTACTCCCCAATTAAGCAGCTTTTCAAAACAAGCCACCATCCTTGTGCTTGCAATTATTATAGTGAACAAATCCAGGGAGTGAGGACCTTCTAAGATATACAGGACCACCACATGGATCAAAACTGGGTGATAACACCACTGGAACGGGTGACCTTGTGGTTGTCCTCTCTGGGTGTTGTTGGCAGTAAGTGTTTTGAAGATGACCTCCTTTGCCTCTCAGCTTCACATCTTCAGTATTGTGTTTGTTCCTTGTAACACATCCACCATTTTGTCTTCCTGCATATGTCACCCCAATCTTCATATCAATGTCCTGCAATTCCTCCTGTTCAAATGCAAAGGCTTTACACTGTGTCACCACACCTAAAGTTCGTAGCTCATGTAACTGCCAGGACAGAAAATGGGTAAATGTACCCTGTAGGAAGCTTGGTGAAGTAGAAGTGTTGGAGTGCTTGGAAACTTCAACTGGGAGGTCTGTCTCACATAAATGAGGCCACTATTCCAGCAAATTACATCTATTTCTGCTGTGTAAAACTAGGGAAAGTTTGGTTTCCTGGGACTTTGCTGTCCTTTCAGTTTAATTGCATCCAAATTAAATAGAAGTTGCTGATATTATAATGGCAGTATCAGATGTTCCCGTTTCATTTACTGATATACAAGTTCTATTTCCCCATGAATGACAAGTGGCCTGATGACAATTCCCCGATATGTTTGGATCTATTTTTATGCAGTAAAAATCAAAGTCATTTTAAGCAGGAAAGAAAAGAAAACATAGCTTGATTGTTAATTTTTTTTTGTGATAGGTTTATGTTAATCTGTCCTCAAAAATAATTTATTATTAATACTTTGGATATTGATAGAATATCTATGGCACTGACTTGCCATCATAATCTATGTGTAGGCTACTTTTTATGCACTGCTTTTGTTTAAAGCTTCTCTTGTCTCCAGAGAATTTAGTTTGAACAATCATAGCTGCTTTTTTAATTTCTCAAATATTTATTGATATGTGCCTCCAACTATCATACTTTATGTCAAAGTATCCTTGTGCATATATGTATCAAATGACATATACACTAATATTTGCAATTTTTTAATACAACACACATTATTGTTACATCATACATACACCTATAACATATGCAATTATTATAGAGGGATATGTGTATAAATGTGTGTGATGAGAAGGATCATAAGAGGATTGTAACAACATGCTTGCTATTACTAGTGATACTTATTTGCAAGGAAAAAATTAACCTAAATGACTGCAGTGGATTATGTGTGCCTGAAAGAGTAGTTGTCCTGAAATTGGCATTGTAATTAAAATTCATACCTTACTTTAATCCAGAAAAATGTTACAAGATACAGAAGCCTCCTCATTATTACTAAAAGGTTCCCCACAAGTTGCAGGATGCATGTTGTGAACGTGTATCTGCAGGCAGAAGTTACTGTACTTTTTACAAAGACAACACAGTGCCACAGAAAGGCGTTAACACTTCTACTCTAACGCTGTGGTTTGTGAACACTGACAGCTTCTGAAGCTCTTCTCTTTCCAGTGCAAACACTCACAAATCTGCCAGAGGAAGAGATAAATGGCTAGGCTTCAATCCCAACCTGCTTCCAACTCCTCTGAACGGCTCATTCAGTAGCACTCGGCTCTACAGACATTTTATCCTGAGGCTTTTATCGCTGAAAGGAAGTGGGGACCTGATTTCCCTCTTCCCACTGCCGGCTCCCCAGGTTGCACATAGATCTCTTGCCACAATAGGCTGTAGTCGTGTTTCAGCAGCAAGCACCAAACAGGCTGTAGCTCCAACAGGGAAAAAAGAATGTTTAATAACAACCTCAGCTTTCTCAAGCTGAGGTGGGTCCATGAAGTGCCACTGGTATTTTGTTTGCAAGATGATGATATGTGAACTTGCTTAAATGATACAAAGTAATCCCCTATGATTATACTAATTAAAATGGGAAGGATGGCAGACCATGCACTTTTGCATTATAGATACTGGCTGTGAAGTTTTACGGTCTGAAAATAATTTTTTCCGTCTTAGGAAGAAAAAAAGTTTCTATAAATGCAAACTTTAGCAATTTAATGATACCTGCATTCTGTGCAATGCATAGTCCTCTATTTAAACAAGTTGAGGGTCTGATCACATATTTACAACCAAGCTATAATTTTCAGAGCTCAGAGTGCACAAGGAATGCACAATCAGATTTTGGGAGGCTCAAATCTACAGCTCACAGCTGCCTTGAGTATCCCTTAACAACATATATTCCTAAGGCTTCCTCCCAGCTCAGATGGAGAGAAAAAGCTATTAATTAAGGGTGCTATGCCAGTTCATACCAGTCAGAGATCCAACCTAATAGTTACAGTCCACAATAGAAAGAAGTGTCTTGATGGAGATCTCCAGGATACATATGCTAATTATCCTGAAGATAATTACTGGGTGTAATGGTAGGAGATGATGAGTACTCTTTACTTACACTGGAACCTGTGGGCCAAGTGTAAAGTGGTGCCAGCTCTGTTCCTACTGGCTGATAAAGTATGAGCATGAGTATCATATATTCAGCAATGCTAAGGGGTAAGTCCTATTTGAAAATTGCATATATTAACCAGCAGCTCTTTTGAGCAGAACAGAAAATATCATATTTATATTGATAGTCAAAAGGGGTGCAAGAAACTGGCTGTTGGATTTTTAAGTAAAGAAAACTTTATCCCTTTCTCCTGCCCTGTCAGAGTAATCTAAGTTACTTCTGTGTTTCTCCAGTCCATGTATTCCATATTGTGCCCACAAGGTTTTCCAATGCAGTCTGAGATCTTGATTTGCTAAAAGAATTCCTGTGGACCAGAAGACAACTTGGCATTATGGATGTTATAGTTTCAGAATCTAATGGAATTTTTCTTTCCCCACCGCCAGAATGAGGGGCATTCTGGCGGTGGGGAAAGAAAAATTCCATTAGATTCTGAAACTATAACAATGGCCCATTGTGGTCATCCTGCAAATCTTTTGCCTAGGTGTGTCAGAAGCCCGCAGTACATTTATACCATTAGTGCCACATGTTCATCCCTCGCTTGTAGAAAAGTTGTGCTCACTGTGAGATCAGGCTGTTGGGAGCCTTGCCTCTGCTGGCTTGATAGAGATCTGTTCTGGGTTACACAAAAATTCTGGTATCAACCTTTTCTTTTTTCTTTTTTCTCCAAGGTATGCCTTTTGGCTGACTCTCCAACTGTTTCTGGTGGGTTTTCTGGGCGTCGGGAGGGGATCCATATGAAAGGATGTCCATGTTGCCTCTGTCCTGTGACGACGTGTGTTTTTTCCGTGTGGGGGAGGCTGGGCCACCACTTCATTTTATTCTGGTGGGTGAGGCTTGGGAAGTTTCTCATCATCACTTGGTTTAACTCAGGTTTATCGGTATTGTTATTAGCATCCTTCTTGGAAAAGAATTATTTTTCCCCTTACTTCTGGGCTTATTTGGTGTCTCTTTCTGTATTGGGGTATTGAATCCAAGGGAGGAGACTTCTGTCTAAGGTCTCTGCTCCTCCATATTGTCTCAGGCTGAGACAAGATCGTACTAGGACTGATTCAGGGAGGACCAGGGCAATGAGTGAGCTGTGTGTCCAAAGATATGGCTGTGAGGTCTATCTGATTGCCTTCCTCAGTGCCCAGGGAAGCAAAAGACATGGTGGAGAATTTCCAGGCTGGGACTTGAAAGCCAGGCACAAGAGTGCATGCCAGCTGTCCTGTGTGACAGTATTTCCTTCTTGGTCTTCTGGTTGTGCTGCTCAGCTGCAGGGATATAGTCTGTAGTTTTAAAATTGCTTTAAAGCTGGCTCTTACTGATCATGAGGAGGGAGGCCACAGAGTTCTAACTTCAGTCCCCGTCAGGTTTGCCACGGAGTAGAGTCTGGTTGTATCTACATGTTAATAATCCTTCATAATGAACATAAATCAGAATCTTAGTTTATTAACTGAGCTGCAGAAAACATAAACATGTTCCCTTCTCTATCAAGCACATTTAAAGAGTAGTGGCAACAAATTAACTATCACCTCCAAAATAACATCCATTCCTCAGGGATCATATTGCACCTCCAAAGTCTGTCTTACTGTTATTCTCCCAATCTGTTTTGCACTTCTGTTGAAGAGAGCTCATTCATATCTAGCAGCAGTTCCTCCAGACTGCTGTATGTCATCTATAGGTCTTCCTGTTGTTCTGTTTGTCTTCCAGGAAGCTGAGCAGATCTGCCATAAAGAAGTAAATGGAGTATAAGGTGATATCTGTACAACTGTAGGAAAATTTAGAAATAAGTAAATCTGCATTGTAAGAAAAATGAAGCACTTAATTATTTAGAATTCATCACCTGCTTGTGACAGTAGAGCTTTGTGATTTAATAAAAGCTTAATTTTGTTCTGAATTTCGTTTCCAACTTTTACAGTTACATCAACCTTCCCTATAGGCCTTTCAGCCCCAGAGTCTGCAATCACCTCTGCCCTGCAGATGCAGTTTTAGGGAAAACCACAATCCTTTTATAAGCTAGATGTTATTGAAAGATAAGGCTATACCTTGGGCAGTATTCTGCCCTAGATTTGCTGTGTGGGAGAAATATGCAGGTGGTCTCAACATTTCAGTATTTCCTCAGTTGCAGAGGAAAGTTACACTTGAGTCTCTGTTTCCTTCCCAGTGAGGGAGCAGACACACTGCTTCATGCAGTCAGAAGAAATGCTGCCTGTACAAGACCTTCCTTTATTTTTTTTACTAGGGTATCATGGGAAGGTCAGATGAAATCTGGCCCTACAGCATTTACTCTGACTAATTTTTTTTTGTATGGCTTCTTGCATGTAAACAGTACAGTAAAGCACTTTCAGAACAAAGGAGTATTTGAGAGGCCTGCTAAAGATGTTGGGTTCATTAGCTTCACACAGAGCCAAATTCTGTCCTTCAGGACACACCTTTCATTAGGAGTTAGATCATGCATCTGGGGAATGGAAATTATCCTTTAATGCAGTTGTATCAAAGAGATTCCATTTGACAGTTTTCTCATTTCTTTCCACAATTAAAAATGCTAGCAAAAGCCCTAGAACAAGTTCATTTTTTCTTTGATTTATTCCATGTTTCAAGCTTGTTGCTTAATTTTTAAAAAATTCTGTATAACTGTAGGAGAGCTCTGTTTCTGTTGGCAACTTGCAAATGGCTAATTTTCCTCTCCAGCCTTTGCCCTTCCACCTGAACCAGCTCTTCAGTTTGAAGCTATTTCTGGGTAGAAGAAACATTGTAGAAAGAGAATGGAGACATTTTTCCAGGAACGGACCCTGGTTTATGCTGGTTTATGGCCCAAGACCAATCTCTGAGCCAGCTGGGCTTTCCTTGCAAAGATGTGGATGGAGAGTGGAAAGGCTAGGAAGTTGGGAAGGTGGATGGTGTCACCAGGCCAAAAGAAATTAGGTAAATTTGCAGATAACATGTTACTAAACTTATTAGCAGCACTAGGCAGCAACGCATCATCAAGCATAACACAATAACAAATCTTGTTGGGTGATGTAGAAGAATGGAATGCAGAAATTGTCTAGACTCACATGCTCTCCATGAACAACATCTTCCACAGAAGGCATCTTTCATTGGAGACAGATTACTGAATGGGATGGATCATTAATTTGACGTAACGGGACACTGCTGCTTCAATTGGGACCTGATACTTGAAATTATTATTGTTTTTTCAGTGAACTTTTCATAGCACTTTGATTGTCATAGCAATCAATATCAAATTAATTAACCAAAATTCCTGTTTGTCCTAGTTCTTATTGCCACAGGATGAGTTTCTGTCTTACAAGAGGTGTTCTTTATTCTTCATTTGCAGCATGTCATATACCTTTAGGAGCCCCAGTCTGTATTTCTGGGGG
The DNA here is from genome assembly GCA_013399695.1 of Formicarius rufipectus. Lineage (NCBI taxonomy): Eukaryota > Metazoa > Chordata > Aves > Passeriformes > Formicariidae > Formicarius > Formicarius rufipectus. Next base: position 1,014,806 of record VXAU01002072.1, read on the forward strand.
TGATGCATCTAAAGCCACTGCCTGAAGGAGGAGGGAAAGGGAGAATAAGAGAACTGGAAACACATAATGTACCAGATGTGGGCTTGTTCTCATAAAATCCAAAATTTATTTTTGAATTTTTTAAAAAAGTCTATGTTTTATTCCAGGTAGAAGGTGATCAAGTCTGACACAGTGACTTTTTTCAGACTCATATTCTCTTATCAATTTGATTTACCTTGCTAAATCCCTTTGGAAACTGTATCTGACCTAATTTTTTCAGCAGTGACTCTTACAGCAAGAACAAATAATAGGGGTGACCCTGTGCATTCCTGCCATATCTTTTTCTCTGTAATGTGGATCATTCTAGTTTCAATTCGTATTCATCTGTGAAGAGACAAAGTCAAAGATCAGTTTGAAACAGCTGATACATTCCTGCAAATTCACATTTGGCAGTACTGTAATTGGGTAAATATTGCCAACATGTATTGATTTGCTTTTTCTGCTTCAGCCAACAGACCCAATGTTATCTGCCAAATATATTTTTTATGTAAATGACACCTCATGCTGCCTGATGTTGCATGAGCTGTATCAATTTACTGCGAACCTCACCTGCTCTGAGAGTGTTACTGGCTCTGGAGGGGATTCCGATCTTTTCAACAACAGATTTTGTGATTTCCCCTTAAAACTAAATTTAGCAGAGAAACTATCTGCAAATAGTGAGACTTCCAGTTATGTCTGTTTGCCATGTTTTGGGGAGTTAGCTGTCTCTGAATTTGCTGTGACTCTGTGAGGTGGAAACATTATAAATTGCTTTTCTCTCTCTTGGGCCACTATTATTTCTCTGTGTACATGTGTGTGTACTTGTGTGTGAGTGTTTGTACGTGTATTTGTGCGTGAGAGTGTAACCTAATAAGACGCCTTAAAGTCTATTCTGTTAATAGGCCTTCTGTGTTGCTCCTGCTGCAGCCAGCAGCCAAGCTGCCCTCACTGCTTGTGGTGGGTGATGGAGAATGCTCAGAATTCAACAAGTGTCTGCTGTCTCAGCTGCTTTTTTTGTCCCCTACAAAGGCATGCCTGCAGTGTGGAGGAAAGTGTTCTGTGCTCCAAGCAGCTATATTCCAGGCTGTGGTTGCTGTCGAGGGAGAGGTTCTTTTGGATTTAATGACAGATGGAAAAAAAATTCTTCCAAAGTTCTTTCCCCTTGCAAGAAACAGATTTGTTTTATTAAAGAACGGTGGAGCAGGATGCTGTTGCATCATCTAGGTATGGAATCTGAGACAAGAAAATATTTTTTATATAGGTATATTGTATTATAAGGATTATAAAATAATTACTCCTTCTACTATGATGATGTCTAATAGGTCCATTACAGAAACATGGCAGAGACATACCCTGCTTTAAGAAGGACACAGGCTATTTCAAGAAGATGTGGAAATCCATTACTTTTTGACATGACATCAGTAGTTATTGTGAAGACCTGTATGAATACACAAAGTCATTAATGCAATATAAATACCTCTCTTTAACAGCAATTGCTGCATGAGGCAGTTTATTTCAGAATCCTTTGCTGGATGGAAATATAAAAGGACTTAAAAATGCTTTTGCTACTGTTCTTTTTCTGCCATGATCATTAATCAACTCAAACTCTCATTTAGCTTACTGTTATGAAGAAAATTGTGCTTCTTGTGTTGCAAAGCTGCAGTATGATGAGGAAACTTCAAACCCTTCCTCTTCTAACCAAACTCTTCCTTAGTGCCTCTGTGCAGTGGCAGCAAAGGAAATGAGCTAAATAGCTCTTGGCGTAGAGAATATCACCTACATTAGTTGTTGGTACTGAGAACTGCCCATCTGGGAGAGCAGCTGGAAAAGGCTTGAACACCATCCCTTCACTTCACCTCATACTTTTGCTGTTTCCCATTCCCAAATTATGGTCCTGAACTAGGAGCAATTGAACTCTAATGAGATTTCTATTGATTGGATCAGTACCTCAAATAGAAGAAGTATCATCTTAAATTTTAAAGTATTTGTGGTGCTAGAAGTCCATTTTTAATTTTTATTCTATTTTTTAAATGAAGGGAAACTGAGACAGAAAGGAACAGTAGCATCAGGGACAGAAGTTCAAGGCTTCAATAGAGTGGTTGGTCTTCCTTTCTTTTTATGCAGGGGGATATGGAGGTCCTCACGTGAGGGTCCTTGTGATAGGATGGATAGTGCAAGCTGCTGATTGTTTTGAACAAGCTTACAGCTCTGCACTTGGAGAGCTAATGGATAAGGAATTATTACCTGCTCTTGGATCTCAATTATGCAATCTTTGTCTCTGGTCTTCTGTGAAGCAAGAAAATTGAAGCAGAAATGAAATTTATTAGCTACATTATGAATGTGGTAAATGCTGATGTCTTATTGAAAATGAGGCATTTGCTAAATAGAAATGCTTTTAAAACAATATAATCCTTCACTGTCCCTTCAGGACAAACAACTGGAGAGCAGCGATTGCAGAAATCATTTAGGTCATGCAAATCAAGCTCCAGCAGCAGTGTTTCATTCAGTGAGAAGGGAAAGCTAGACAGTCCTATTAAGAAGCCTTGTAATGATAAAACATGATTAAAGTGACTTAGAAGAAATTACCAAGTGGGGGTCAAGAAGGGCTAAGAAGGGCAAGCTGATCATGGAAGTGTATTTTTAAATGGACTAATTCCAAGGAAGTATCTTTATCATAGTCACACATAAATGGTTGAACAATAATCACATAAAAAAGATGCAAAAATCATAGCCCTTACAAGGTCCAAGTTTAGTAGCTTTTTCTATACAGAGCTGATTTACATCAAGTGACATAGGGGCCTAAAATTCTCACGTAATGTTTTCACGAAAGATGACAATTAGCTTTTTTCTGGACTTAAATTTAAATGTCACTTGGAGGAATATCAAGTTACCCAATATTGTACAGTGCAAGCAGAATGTAATGAAAGGTACTGCAGCTAATGCTGCCGCAGTACGCTGTATTGTACAGGGGAGCCAGCTCTGCCTTTTGCAGATGCCGGAGATGAATTTCCCTTGCAGTGGTGCTGGCCTGCCAGTGCAGCTGAATGAAGACAATGTAATCACTTTCTCTAATGGGGTTAAATAACTGGAGATAGTTTTAATGTGTGGCAGTACCTGGAGGAAATATATCATCAACCAAACACACTGTTTGGTTACAACAGGCTGTGCACAGACTCTTCACAACTTTGAGACCTCTGGCTCCTTGATGTTACTGCACAATAGAGCTGAGAGATACCTCTTTATAAGCTACTGGTTATAAACCAGATTGAACAGCAAGCTATCTCTTGGCAAACACTGAGGAGCATGTCTGTTCCTCCTCCTGCCTCCTTCCCTCATTTCACTTCTTAGAATTATTTCTACTTCTGTCTTTCAGACGTTTTGATCCTGAAGGCCCAAGGGTGGTTCTGGTGCATGCAGCTCCCTGAAGTCAGTGACACTAACCTGAAATCACATGCTCACACAAGTGATGAAGTTTGGTTTTGGACTTGACAGCTCCAAGTTAGGTTTTGAGGAATACAAATTTTTGATGATCTACCAAAGTAGGAAGCTGGCTGGCTATGACCAGGCTGTATCATCAGCTGCTTTCCAATTTTCCTCACCAAAGACATGTGGATGATAAGGGAGAAGAAAGGATGATAGTGACTACTAGCGTGAAGGAGAAGTGACAATGAAGACTTTGTTTTTGGCCTGGCCATGGAGTTGTAGCAAGGAAACTGAAAGGCCAGTTAGGTCTCTACCTGGCAGTTGGATGAGAAGCATAGGAGTTAACCACAACCCATGAAGCAGTAGCGCACTGAAAACAAAGTACGGAAATGTAAAGCTGAAATCAGAGAAGGGAAAAAAAGAGAAGATAAAAAACATGAAAGTAAGATGATAACAAGTGCAGCAGAAGCAAGAGCAAATAAAAAGGTGAAAATACAATTTGAAAGGGTGGAGAGCGAAAAAAAAGTAGGTGGTGAGCGGGCACCAAGAGAGACACATGATTGGAAATTAAGTGTTTGATAGCCTGGTTAGCAAAGGTGGTGTCTTCATACCAAAGGCCCAGAGATGTTTTGTGTTGAGTTTTTAAATCTGATTTTAACTATCTCAAAGTTATATGTTCAGGAGGTTTCCTAAGCTCTGTGAATAGCTGGCAGAGAGGCACAAGTACCAGGGAAGGTTCTGTCATTCTGCAGTCAGTGTAGACGTGGTGACTCCACAGGTGTTAGCTATGGCTTTAATTAAATTGCAGCTCTTTTTGTCTCCTTGCCTTCTCATTCTTCTGCACTGTTATACTATTGGTGCTAGTGAAGCTGTTGTTGAGAGACACAGTGAATTGTGTTGGGTAATCAAGGAGAACTCATTAGTTTATGTTGCTCGTTCAACCTGGTGGTCACAGGGCAGCCACACAGAGTTTTGCCGGACTGCTGCGAGAGTCTTGTGGAGCCACAAATGAGTGGTTGAAAGAAGTGTTGAGACCTGCTTAAGCCCTCACTGCCAGTAGAAAAGCTGCCCACGTGTTAAACTGGTGATGGTGAGTGACTTGTCCATTAGAGGTGTCTCAGCAGGGAGATGTCTGATGGCTAACCTGGCTTGTCAGCATCGCTTCTTCATGGTCTACCTATTTGCAACTAGCACTTCAGGTCAATTACTCTTTGCAGTAATGGCTTATCTGGGCTGCTCTATGCATGAAGCAGAATTAGCTTCATGGCAGAGTGGTCCAGGAGAGTGTGAAGGAGCCAATCCCCAAGGAGTGTTGGTTGTGGTGGACCTCGGCTTTACATACCTGGGATGTGTTACACGCTGCATGATTGTTGCGTAGCTTTGAGGCCTTTCACTACATCAAATGGCATGTCACATTGCAGGAGTTCACTTCTGTGAGCCTTCCGTATTCTTCAAGCTCTGCTCATTTTTCTGCTGGGCTAATCACTTTGGCAAGCACCAGTACGAACAGCACCAGTTCCAGCTACCTTTCATATTTAAAAACTGCTCATATATATGAATTTGCAGTAAATAATTACAGAAAGGAAACTCTGATGCAGCAGTTGTCAGAGAGCAGTGAAAATTAATGGAAACCAGTTCAATAAGAGCCTTCATTTGGAACAGCTAAAATGCATGGTTAATTTAAGTATCTGGCTAGGCTGGATTAAGTAATCTACGCTGGGCACAGATCTTCAGCAGTCACTGCACTGCTAATGAGTGAAACAATTCTTTTATTATAAAATCATTATCAGTCAATAAAATGAGCTCAAACCACAAAATAGGAGCAAAGTTCAGGGATCTGAGAATTCATAGTTTTGCCCCATCACTGAAAATGTCAGGAAATTAAAAGAAACTCCACATAAGTCACCACACAGTGAAACCCAATGGACAAAAACGATCCCCAAGTGCTATGGCAAGACTTACAGACTCTTCTGAAACAAACTGCTGTTTCGAAGGTGAAAAAATGGGCCTTAATCTTTGCGTCCAGTTCTCCATGCCTACCTTCATCCCATCAATATGGTTCATGCAGCTGCTAACTGGCAAAATGCAGGCAGGAAAGACAGAGTTGAAAACTTGGCTTGGAGAAAAAAAAAGAGCAATACATAACTATCTAAATTATGGTTTAAAGACATAAAATTAAAAAACTGAGCTAACATTATGCCTACAGGTGGGCACAATTCCCCCTGAAGGGGCCCACATTGCCTCTAGACCCAACCTGGGCTTATGCAGAGCTGTCCTAGGAGTTACCAAGAGCAGGATGGATAATGGTAATTAGTGATGGCCAACAGACTCTTGCTGAAGTTGACAGTAAGTGTGATTTTTCTCAACAAAGGTTATACGAGAGGAAGAGTTTATTGCATTATACCTCTCATTTAGTTAGATCTGCTCCTCAAAACTTGGTTTGACAGATATTTATTCAGCACCTACTTTCCCTTCAATTTTCTCAAGGGAAAGATGTCACTTTAGGCAGGTTCAGGAGCTCTACACTCAGAGTGGGCTGGTCCCAGCTTGCCAGCTAGTCCTTGTTCTGCCTCCTGCACACATGGCTTTATGCCTGAGGAGCTGCAGACAGGATCTATGACATACTACTTTCTTTCATGGGAATTGAAGGAGGAGTTGCTTTGTCCAAATAATTTGCTTCCAGAGAGTTGATAACAGGGCCGAATTGGAGAGGTCATGGTAGGGCAGAAAGAGAGGAAACAAAGTGCTGGAGAAGGTGAAATATTTTATGTGAAAAGGTGGTGCATTTTTTTTTTTCTTAGACAGATTTTATATCCTAGCTACTGAATCACAGTGTATGCATGGTCACCTAGAATATGACCAGGCAGTTCATTGTGCTAAATTCCGACTATTTGCAACCTCAGGAAGACACTACTGCACCGGTTGATGATGCTGTCAATTTTCAAGGTTACCTTTGTCACCACACAGGAGAGGAGCAGATGTCAGAGCCGTTCCGGTTCTAAACCAGAGTCCTAAGAATGTGAATCCTTGCAAATTCTGGAACATGATATCAGAAAATAGTGAAAATACTTTCAAAAAGCACAAACCCTGTATAAACTACTACGAAAAAGAGAGCAAATCTGTGAATCATAGAATATATATATATATTTTAAGATACACCAATAGAGTTACTTAGGATAATAGTACTTAGCTCTGTTTTATAGCTCTTTTATTTGTAGATCTTAAAATTCTTTATAAAAATAAAATATACTTCTGTTTTGCGTATTACCAGTATCAAGGAGATTGAATCACAAATGAGCCTAATGACTAACTCATGGAGAAACACTGGATCTTTGTCTGTCTGGGTCTAGTCTAGACCTTTTGGTATGCCCAGAATTATCTTAATGTGTAGGTTTTGTTGGAAAGTGATGCCTATCAGAGTCTCCTGTAAGAAACCTTTGGATCTCTGCTACATTGCCAAGGCTATAGTTTCAGACGTACCATATGTAGGATATCTTGAGAGTGGGCTAACCTTGTAATAGATCCTTACAAACTTTGTAACTAGGCAACTAAAAAAAGGGAAAAAAATGCCCTCTATGGTTGTTATCAAATTTGTCTTAGGAAACCTTTGTCCTGCTATGCCAATTAAACTAAGAGATGATGTTGCAATGTAATTACATTTTATTTTAAATTATATTGTCTCATAATTCATGCAACTGTATTATCTGAGCTTTACTGAAAACCATCAATCTGCATCGTATCTACCACATCAGAGAGGCAAAATGCTAATTTTTATAGGATTTTATCTCAAGTTATTAAAAAACTGTTATCTAAACAGTAAAGCATTCTCGTCTAAGTATGTACACCTTATTTCATTGCATCAGACCTCTGTATTGTTAATTAATAAAAACTAAAAGAGGAAGCCTAGCTCTGGATTTTTTCTGTGTCTCTTTATATATTCCAGTTTCTAGATCCCAAGAGTCATTTGAATTTACTCTTTTGAATATTAGTGGAAATACACAGATCACTTGTAATGACTGCAATCCCTGACAGAAAGGTTCTGCAGATGAACCTTCACTTGCCTCCACCAGCCAGACTAACTCCTTGTTATTGCTATGCTGAGTCTCAGTGAACTTCAAGAAGTTTACATGAAGCAGATGTTATGATGCAATGCAGTAGTTGAGCTCTCACAGAAAATTCAAGAAATCCAAGGCCAGATTTCTTACAGATCTTTGTAAACAAGCCACAGCAAGACAGAGTAGTAAGGTATCCTAATTAACTATGTATCCCGATATATAATAACTGTGTTGCTATCAGAATGATGACTTTAAAGACTGTACAAAAAAGTTATATCCAAACTATAATTAAATACTCTGAACTGAGTTGAATGTGATAAAAACTATAAAAATTATCTGACATAGTAGATTATCAATTTTGATACCTATAAAGCTTTAAAAAAAGATGATTCTTAAAATAGTGTAAAAAACCACCCTTCCCAAATATTGTAAAGAAACACAGCAGCATTTACATAGACTCATCTGTTTCTGCAGGGGATTGAAATGCCTCCTTGGGGAACAGCAATTCCTAGGCAGAAGTGCCATAGTGAAACACTGTGTGACTGGAGCCACGAAGAAAAATCAAGCTTTTCATTCTAGATGTATATAAAGTAATCTGTGAACAGTTCAGGAATCCATGTCTTTTCAAAAAGAGATTGGTGATGGTCTCTTTTCCAGTCATTTATTTGTAGCAGCCAAGTTGTGTGGAACAACTCTTGTGTGTTGCATCCTAAAAAGTTTGCTATTTGCAAAACATTTTACCATTTTCCACTTCAGAAGTATCTAAATTTAGTAATGGTGCATAGCTCTGTCTCCCTGGGGACCTGCAGTTCAAAAGTCCAACTCTGTTTTGAATATAAGTTTAGAGCAAACAGCACAGCATGACATGGTAGTGGCTGAAGAATAACCTATATCTGTTCCTCAGTGCAAAATCTTTATTCACTCAATCTGAGGGTGCAGGAGCCCAGGTGGGATTCTTGGGGGTGCAGGAATTCAAAGCATTTTCTCTAACTCTTTCAGTTTGGACTTCATAGAGATATGGGTTGTTCTGGTTCTCCCTTTGCATGTCTGTGGTCCCATGTCTACTTGCAGCTCCCACCTCATGTTGTCTTGCTGAGGAGCAGTCAGTCACCTGAATGACAGCCCTATGGTCCAGTCACCCACTCTTCATCTGTAAAACCCTGCTTGCTGGGCCATAGGACTGTATGGAGCCATGCTGTCCCCTCTCCTCCTTTTACCCATGCTGTTCACCATCCCAATTCTTCTGGGGCCTTGGCATCCCCAGAAGGAAACAGGCAATAGACCTTGCCCTCCTTGAACTGCAGAAGCAGAATCTATTAATCACTGCAGCAAACAGCCATACACTGGAGAGATGGACTTTTGTATAGAGGACGATATTTGCACATATTAGTGCAAAGTCAAAAGTACAAGTCTTGGATCATACTTTTGATCATGTATTTCTTGACCCAGGTCTTCAGAGAAGCCACTTCGGAGTTTATAAAGGAGTTTTAATTGTTTCCAACCACTTTCTGTCCCTAGTTAGTCCCATGCTGGGGCATATCCTACTGCATGTCTCCCATCATACTCATTTCTCTTTCTGCTCCTCCCATCTCCCTCGTGTTCCCTTCTTCCTGTCCACCTTTGACCGAACATAATGTCATCCACCTACACAAAATCAAGTGACATCCCTGTGCATATCTTGGATTTCTGCTTCTCTGCCAGATCTTTCTGTCCAAATCTCAGCACCTCACTCTAGCAATTCCCAGATGATGTCAGGTCAAACTGGGTATGCCAGCAGAGTGCAGCAGCTATTGTTGACTAGGCTGTCCAAAGTCACCTCTGTGCTTTAGACTCTTTCTGTCTGTATCAATATAGTACAGAATCCTAAACGCTTTCGTAAAACTTCTTTCTTTTTGTCTTCTCAGTAGCACTAGTAACTACAATGGAAAAATTTTCCTAGGAACAAATTCTTAAGTTATGAACTCTAGATTTAAACAAGGAGCATTTATATTGAGTGGAAAAGAGAAGGCCTTTGTTTGAACACAACAATCAGGCATGAAGAAAATACAGAAGTATGCTTGGCCAAATTTTTCAGCTTCATTTTCTGTCAATAAGCTAGTGGTAACAGAATTTTTCTTGCTGAGCTTAAAGCTTGTGCTGTATTATTTTAGATATGCTTCATTACCTTATGGCACAAAGGTTTCCTTTTTCTCAGTATACAATAGAATTCATGTTTTGGTTGTGAATTCCTTTGAACACTGTGAGGAATTGCACAGGGAACTGTGTCCTTTGGCAAGAAGGAATGGTGGAAAATAGAGGATGCTGCTTATGGAACTCCATAGGAGTGAGTCTGTCTAGCCACACTGCAGCATAAATTCAGTTCAATATTTATCAAAAAGGAATTCATCTGCACAGTTCCCCTGTGCAGCAAAGTTCAGATTACTTCTTGATAACTTTTCTCATGGATTCAACTATGCATGACAAAAAGCTTGCACCTGAAACCAGTCTCAAGTACTTTCACTGTTTAAAAACACATGCTACTGTTGTGATTAATTATGGGGTTTTTTTGTTTGTTTGTTTAAAGGCAGAGGTACATTTGTCTGATCTTCTGAAGGGAGATGACATCTGTCTGCATCTCAAGGTCAAAGATCAACCTTCATTTGTCAATTCTTGAATTTTTTCCTGAAATATCTTCTTCATATATTAAAGCCAAGAACCTGAAGGAAGAACATGGAGAAGGGAATGCTGAAGATGTTAACCCTCTCACCACAAAATGCTATAGGTGAGTAAAATTAGTGTGGGTTCCAGAGTGACTGGACAACTTAATGAAAGATTAATCCATTGGGGGCTATTAAATGCAGAATCACCATGTCTGGTTCAGGAATCATCTGAACCACAAATTGCTGCATGCTGGATAGATATTCTGGGAAAAACTTGATGCACTTGCTCTGTTCCTAATTATTTTCTAGGCATTTACTGCTACCCACTGCTAGAGACAGGGCTCTGCTTATGTTCCTTGACTTGGTGTTCATGTTTCTATGTTTTGAAATATTTCTGTGGATTGTTTCACATTTCTTCCCAGAAAAGGTGGGAAGAAGAGAGGAATCAAATGGTAAGTCAGAGAGGAAGGTGAATAGAGGTCACTGAGAGGGAAATTGAAAGAGAAGAAAGTTGTAAATATTGTCATGTTTTCCCACTGTCCTTCCATAACATACTTATGATGTGGAGAGAGGTTAAGCCACTTCTGGATACATTGTGTGTAACCTGATGAATCTTAGAAGAGTGAAGAGCTTGGTGCAAGTTCTGATCCTCTTCCAGTCCAACCAGTCTGCCTTAGAGTCAAAAGAAAACAATGTGGTCAGTCTCTTGTTCTCTTCACATTCCCTGGTGCTGCTAAATGGATAATTTAAAAAGGCACATGTAATTCTAGCCATCTATGCCTTAGCTAATCAATTTAGGAGTAGAGTATCTGTCCCCTGCTTTCCAACTTCCAAGTATCTTTCTTTTCTTGATCATTTTTGTGGGATGCCTCTGAGCTGAATGTTTTGGTCCCTGTTAACTCAGACCTGTTGCTTCCTCTCTTCATCTGCTGTAAGATCATTTTTGCAGTTTCTATGTCACAAGAGCTGCTCACCCTGTTATTCCCTGCAGCTGGGAAAAGTAAGGCCAGAAATTCCAGTCTTTTTTCAAAGATTAGCCTGGACTAAGACCTAAAGTTTGGGAAACAGTTGAGTTAGTTCACAGCTGCTGACTTTTTACTGACATGCAATGAGACTGAGTAAATGTATTACCTTTCCTGTGTCTCAGATCTGTCTTTAAGGCAACCCATTCTCAGTGATCTGTGATTTCAGGCTAAATCATTTTGTGATTACAGAGGCAGTTTGGATCTGGCCAGGTTCAGTAGTTTAGACAGTGCTACACAGATGCCTATACCTATACCAAACTTACCTAAAGTAAATTTGTCACTGAAGGATCTCAGTCAATTTTGTACATTCTGTACATGCAACTACTTAATCCCATGAGACTGAAACTTCCCCTGAGCAAAGGCAACTTAGGTGTCCAAGCACCCCATGGCTCAAGGTGGCTTTGCACAAAGCCAGCTTTGGTTTAACAAGTCTGGCTAGATCCTGCAGAGCCCTGACTAACAACTGCACTATGCCTCTCAGCCAGCTCTGAGCATTCCCACAATGTGGAGCATGGACAAAAGGCCCCAACTGTGTGGTCCTGAAGGAACCAACATGCTCCAGAAGGGCATATTATCACTAATGTGGCACCAGCCATCCTGGCTGACTTCACTGCAAACCATTCAAACGCCTTGGCACGAAGTTACTCTGTACCATATTGTCTGTAATTTTCATTAGCTAGGTTATTTCAGGCTTTTATTCCTGTTCTTCTCTCCCATAGATTTGGATAATGGCGAGTTGGTCACAGCATGAAAGCAATGATTTTGCCATAACTGTATGTATTATAAGACCCTGTAACTTTTTTGGCTATTTAATGCAGTCTCTCATTTTTTGTCCACCCTTTTTTGGCTAGACAGCCTGCATTTCGGGATCCTAGCCACGGAGCACAAAGAAATGACCAGTTAACTCATCCCTGTAATAAGCTGTACTTACAAGTCCTGTCCATGGGATATGCAGAAGGGATGGGCCAGGGAGCTGAAAATAGGACTTCATTACATACAAAGAACCACAACAAGCATAATATTGCTGCTTAGACAGTTAAACTCTGTGGCATATACACAAAATAAAAACCAGAAGTCACCAGTGTTGATAAAGTTGGTTCCCACCAAAGCATGCAGTGAATTTTCCATTTCTTTTTTTTTTTAAAAAATAAATATTGAGGCTAACCATGTTTTTCAGATAAAAGATGTAATTGTAAAATATTGCATTAAAAATCAGTGAAATGAGTAAGGAGGACTTTAAAAATTTGTCTTCCTCTGTCTACTCTCAATCAGATTTGAAAACTTTCCAGCACTGTATTCTTCCTTTTAGATGGTGCAGTACCTTGGCAGCATTTCCTGAAGGCTTTTCATGACCTCCTACCATAATTGCTTTGAAACCTACAGCAATCTCTGTAGAGTCTTCTTAAAAGAATATTACAAAAGTTAGGAATGCAACTATTTTTCCATAGATTTAAAAATGGAAGGATCACATTTTCTGGTGTTTATGAGTGTCAGATATCTGCTTTTTAGATTTACCATAATTTTCCTCTTCTCTTTTTTTAAGTCTTTCTTAAAAATATGATAGGTGCACCCAATTGCACAACTATATAAATATTTCAAAAGCTACCAAATCTTACACATGCAAAAAAGGAAGCTTAACAATCTTTGCTAATCTCTAATGTAGAATGCTTTCATTATTTATGAAGATGGCAGACAAAGGGGAACTGCTCTTGAATGGAGTCCTAAATACTATACAAGAGAAGCCCTGGGCAGCTGCACAGCGCAAGAGTTCTTGCTATAAAGCTACTGACCAATGTCTCCGGAGATTGACTCTGAACATTAGTCTCTGGAAAACTTCACACTAATTGCATGTGAACTGGATTGAGATTTGTAAAAGATGGAAAAAATTAAGATTGAATCCTGCTATCCAAGCATCATTTTGTACCATCAGTGATTGAGTTACAGCAGGTCAGCACTTTCTCTCTTTCATCTCAGATTTTCTGCATCTCTTTTGTTTGTGTGTGAGGAAGGCAAATGACCTTTACTGGAGGAACACGGTGGTGGAGGGCCTTACATGGCACTTAGGGGAACACGTCTGGATCCAGCAACACCTAAAACTTTTCTTCCCTCTGCATAGAGGTCACTTATGCTAGTATATGTGGTACTAGCCTTAATGCCTATTAATGCCTGCAAATGACACAGTGAGGCTAAATTGCAATTTCCTGAAAGCTGAGCTTAATAGACCTTTAAATACTGTTTGTTTCTGCTGTGGCTGATGAAGATTTTCCATATTGATATTCCATACTGAGTTGGAGAGGAAGGGTCTGGCAAGGGTGGGATCTTTTGCTCATCCATACAGAATGCATTTTTGGATATTGCACTTCAGAAGAGGGAGAACTATTGGCAGAGTTTCATGGGAAAACCGACAAGAATGATCAGGGCTCAAGAAATAGTCATGAGGGCACAGACTGAGGAAAGGCAGGAGGAACTGAGGTTATTTTCTGTGGAGAAATGAAGAGAGAGGAGTGACATGATGTCAGCCTTCAAAAGTGTTTTTTCAGACACATCGAGGGCTTGCCAGGGAGAGGACAGGAAATTGTCTGACCCCTGTGTTCATGTCAGATAAGACCATAAAAAAAATGTGCTAAGGGGGGATGATGCAAGTGCATCACATGATTTGGACATTATAGAAATTTTTTAATGGTAAGGATAGTAATGTACTAGAGTATATGTCCTAGGAAGCAGATCTCTAAGAGGAAGCTGGAGAAGCATCTATGAGAAGTGGCATAGGTATGGTCCATACTATGTGGGTAATGGCATGGATTAAAGGACCTCCCAAGATCCCTTCCTGCCTGCTGTTTGCGAGTCTATTGCTATATATAAAGACTTGAAGGATATTTCAGATGGAAATATATTTTAAAAAATCTGGAGCATATCTGAAACTGCTCTTCTTAGCTCTTTTTTGTGCTGAATTTTCTCCCATAATCCACACACCAGGTACAAAACACCTACAAAGCCCTGAAACATCTGAATGAGGGCCCAATGTGAAGACAGCAAGAGGTATTAGGGCATACCACTGAAAATGGTGAGAAACCTTTCTAAACACTGTGAGAGGAGACTGGTGGCAACCAGATCAATAACTTGTTTATGGGTTTGAATTAGCTCTTCCTTCCTGCTGTACCACGTTCTGTAAGAACAATAAAAAATAAAAAAACCCAACAAGAATAAAATCACAAATGTAATAGAAAATGCTTTCTTCTCCCTAAGATTTCAAAATGTTCAAAATTTTTAAGAACTGGGGAATCGTTTTCCTCAGGGAAACTGTTTTCACCATTTTCCCCTTGTGTCATTTACTAAAAAAACCCAGTGCTTTGAACTTGAAAGGAATCACACAGAAATGATGGATTTATGAACATGACAAGGATAACGGTGTCCGACATTTTTTCCTTTAGAAGTATATTCAGGTTTTCTCTTTGTGAATTGAGGCATGCTAAATTCTCCATTCTTTGTTTTAACGACATACAAAAACCACTGCCTTTACAGTTTGCATCAACATTCAATATAAGCCTGTACCCTGTGATCTGAATGGAACAATTCTGTGTGTCAGAGTCTTGCAAGGAGTTTAACTTCAGGAGAACAAGGTCTTAAAGGAGAACTACAAAGCACAGAATGCTTTTGTGCCGTGTAGTGAGCTGAAGGGGGAAAGGTGGGATGAACTCTATATTCCGAGTGGCACCTGTGAAGCTGTGGGATAATTCTGTAAGCCTCTGTTGCTTCCTTCCTCATCTTCTACACTTTTCTCCTTCTCTATACTTTTTCCCCATTTTGTGACCCCTTATGCAGAGTGTAACCCTTGCTCTGTGCAAGTGCTGCATAGTTGGGCTGGGGTTCACCTTCCAACAGTTCTTGAAAGCAAGTTTCAAATGGATTTCAGGATTTTGGCTTGAAATTTAGAATATATTTTGAAAAAATGTCAGTATATTAGCTAAATTGCTAGACCAAATTTTGTTTTCAAATTCACTGGACTTTTCTTCAGGGTTATTTTTGTTGTTGTCCATAATTTCCTATCTTTGTCCTTACCTTTAGATTTAAAGACCAAAAGTGCCACAAAGACTTGTAATCATAAAGCAACTGAAGATGCTGGCTTGTATCTTTCCTCTTTTTTTTGACTTTAGGTTGATAGCACTACATCGACTTCATGTCTTACTTACTATTGAATGAAAAATTCAAATTAAAGAAATCACACAGTTGTAAATTGATGGCATATGTAGTAGCAAATTAAAGAGCAGTCATCAACAGAAATAAAAGCTTGAAATGGATTGGAGTTCTGAGGATGCACTGAGAAAGTGAAGAAAGACATCAAAGCCAGCACTAAAAAAAATTAACAACTTAGCAAGGAAAACTGGCTTTTAAGAAAAGACATTGGATTCAGCAAAGGGCTGCACGGCCCATAGAGGATAAAAATAATTAAGAACAGCAGGGACTGCAATAAAAATGGTTGGAAATGAATACACCCTGGAAAGTAGTTGGTACAGTCTTTGCCAAAAAAACTCATAGCAATTAAGCAATTATAAATGGTCAGGAATTGTCTGAGGATGAGATGATTTGCTATCTAATGTTATAATGTTGCCTACATGTCAGGGAACAGCTGGCCTTTTAAGCTAACCAGGTCACAAGATTCACGAACCAGCTTTAGAGCTAAATCACAAAGAATTCACCAGTAGTTTTTAATAGTTATATGAGAGCGTAGAGGGTCAGAAAAAAAAGAGTGTAAAACATCAGTAAAATTATGTAAAGGATTATTTTGTAACCCTTACTTATGCTTTCATTCACATTTACCATTATGGGTTGCAAGTATCAAGTGTGTTTTTAAGAGACTCTCATACATTCTATGCTATGGCAGAACCGGTTTCCCAGGCTGTAGATAATTTTTCTGTATACTCTTCCATGTGGATTTGGGCTCCTGTTCAATTCTGAGAATTGTCATTGTCACCAGGATAGTGATGAATTAGATGATAATTAATATATGTCTCATCAGCAGCACCTATAACACCCTTGTACAAGTTTAAGCCCAATTCTGATCCCACTTAGCCTAGTTTTATGCAAGGGAACTTCAGCAGAGTGACTGCTGGTTTGCTGCCATATAAGGGATATCAAACCCAGTATGACTCAGCCCGTCACTTGCCAGTCTATTCTAAGTAGGACTATAATAAGAACTTCCACAAAGGAAGCTAATATGCAAAACAATTAGAAAGAGTAGCAAAATTGCGCCTTTATAGACATTTGTTCCACTTTTTTTGGCTTTTGAACTGGATATGTCTATGCAGACTATAAATATTTGCTCAAGGCAGATTTGGCATACTTATGAGCTACCTGTGTTAATTTTAATATACTTTATGCAGTTGTAAAGATATGACAGCACAGGCTGGTAACTGGAGTACAAGCAGCCTGGGCACAGATAGTAGTTGCTTGCCCATGCCACCACTTTTTGTTGCACCTGCTAACTAGCTTAACACTAGTCTGGATGTAATAATCATTTTGCCTGAACAGGGATATGGCACATAGAAACCCTCCTGAAGAGAATGTCTGGTAGGAGGGATGCAATTGTCCAGTTCCTGG
Source organism: Formicarius rufipectus (assembly GCA_013399695.1). NCBI lineage: Eukaryota > Metazoa > Chordata > Aves > Passeriformes > Formicariidae > Formicarius > Formicarius rufipectus. Next base: position 1,031,564 of record VXAU01002072.1, read on the forward strand.
AGTCACTGAAAGCCAGTTGTTCCCTGATGGACTCCTAATCAGGAGAAAGAATGACTTTGTGCTTGAGGAAAGCACTCCCAGTGCATGATTAACCTCACATTATGCCTGAGAGAAATATTATTTTGTTACTTCAAATTTTATAGCAAAGACATAGTGTTTGTAGTGTTTTATTCATGGAAAAGCTTTTTATTTCCATTGGAAAGACAGGTTATAAAATAATGTCGATGGTGGCTGCAGCTATGGGGCTATACCCAGCAAATGGCTCAGGCATGCAACTCTACCCAGATGGGACAGGTTGCTCATGTGGCTGTTGATACTGCTGTGTTTCACAGCAGAACACTGTCAGCCTCTACAAGCTCGTGCTGTTTGCCTTACGTGCTGCTTTTAACACAAAACCATGTCCAATGTTAGTGGAAGCTCAGCTATTCACATATGAAGTCATCCTGAAAGCAATACATTGTCCTGTAGAACATAAATCAAATCATATGTATGTATATTTTCCTCATCAGAGAAGATTATTGCAGCTATTGCTGAGAGAAGTCACTAAGGCCACTGTTCCCTTTGCTCAAATTCCTCATTGAAATGTTCACCTTTTAAGAGGCCAGTACAAAGCCAGACTATGAATAATAGGCAAGTAAAAGAGATTTGGGGAATTCATAGAGAACCATCCATCTACCTATACATGTAGCTCTCTTCCTCTATTGCTTCCCTTTTTAGCTATGGGACTACGAGTAAAACATTGTCTTCACTGAATAAAGAATTCAAAACAATTTTTAAAAGATGTGACCAGCCATAGGAAAAATGGCAAATGCACCATGATGATTATTTAAAACTTGGATTAGAATGTCATGCACTTCTAGCCCCAGTCTACCTAAACTCTGATCCATGGGTCAGATGAAGTGTAGTTTTATAGTGTTGCCATTAGAGGCCTTATTTTGTCTTGCTTCTGTGGCTTTTTAATATGCTTTGTGGACAAACAAAACCTTCAGAATTATTTCCTTCTCATTCAGCATTTGCAGTCCCTGCTGTTTTTTGCTTAAGTTTTTCTTTTGGGCATTTTACCATAGGGTCCCAGATTTCTGGGGTGAAGGTGTAAAAGCTTACTCCATTTGTAATTTCTCCTCCAGGTCTTTCAGTTTTGTTCCTAGATAAAGGTAGGACTGAGAGCTTTCCCCCGGTCCCTACTCCTGGTGCTGTGAGATCTTCTGTGTGCTGGTAGGTGCTTCTCAGAGTAGCACTGGCAGTAACTACCCTCCTATTGTGATGACTCTGACAGGGATGTAATGCATGGGAGGACTTCTGCAAAGCTGCTAAAGTGTGAGGAATTTGTGAGGAAGGAGGAGTGACCTTGGAGCTTGGCAGTGAATCTTGAAGTCACCTCTCCAGGCTGATGGTGAAGCCTTTGGTGACCTTGAATGTGATATACAGCATGATTAGCCAAGTTTATTGTGTAGCCACGTCTAAAAGTGGTAATTGATAGTTCACCAATAGCCCTCACAGAGGGATGCAATGGGGGTGGACAAGGGCCTCTCTGTGTCTGGCACTATTCAGTATGTTGTTATCTGCACATATAATGAAATGGCTTAGACTTAAAAATAATTTTGAGATATTGGAGATACAGGAGAAAAAAAAATCTTTGTAAGAGTGAAAATGTAAAGTATGTCAGTCGGACAAGGAGGAATGGGCTTTGATCTCAGCAAGAGGATTTTTTTTCTTGGTCAGTTACTTGAAAACATTTCTAATGGTGACACTCCTTCACATATGGCATAAAGAGGTTCTGCAGGCCAAAAGCCTAAAGAAACAGAGAAGAAGACTTGAAGAGCAGCATTCAAGGTACTGGGTTAGCCCTTTCATTTCTCAGGCCCTTCCTCTTTCCTCTGAACTCCTTTTGAGGATACAGGCAGTGTCACAGCTTGTGTTAGTCCCCAGCACCCTGGAGAGCCCTGCCCTGAGCCACAAAGCCTTGCTACATCCTAGAGGAAGGCTCAAAGAGGGAGAGAAACTCTCCTCTGTAACTCCTGGCTTGAATTTGCCAAACACAAGGAATTTGACATCTAAGCAAATTTTAGGAACTATGCTTTAGAATTTTGTCCCTTCTACCTGTCCTTGAGTTTAGTGGGTGTGAGAGTGACTGAGTTGTAGCTGATTATGCTCTACAGAAACACCCCTGCAAGGAAGGTTTTGTAGACTTTGGGCTGTCTCCAAGGCCAGCTACCCAACAGGCCCAGTCCTGTGGTGTCTGTGAGACCACTGGAAGCTGGGAACAGACTCACAGGCCACAGGAGGTGGTTCAAATGATAGTTTTTTTTTGCTCAAATTTTCCCATTAAAAGATGGATTGCTGTGTATTATACCAACCAAGAGTACTGTTTGAGTAGCACAAGCAAGTGGCTGTACATCTTGATTTGGGGGCTTACTTGAAAAGGTGTGGGAATCTTATCTTCCATGATGAGGCTGAATAGTTTTAGGGTCTAATGCTCTTGGCACAGTAGCTAAAAAAAAGTAAAAATTAAATAGTTCTTTATGTGTCCAGGTCTGAATGAAGACAGAAAAATCAAAACAATGTTTTTGGACTCCTCTTGGCTGTCATACGAGTCATTTAGTGACTCAATAAAAGTGTTGCTTCCAGGTTCCTCTTCTAGAACCACATACCACATACCACACATGTATACACACACATGCACACACACACAGAGTGCACAGTTAACGAAAGGTCTCTCTCATCTTGTCTGGCTTTTGCCATGCCCATGGATGCCCTGACCCTGCTGTTACTGGTTTAGCCCTAGGCACACACAGGATGGAAAATGTCAGGGAACCTAAAGGTCTTGCCAAAGTGTCCTGGCCCCTGATAGACCATAGGAAGCAGAAGCATTGCATTTATCTCCAGCTATTCCTGAGCTAAATAAAAATAGTATTTGTGTCATCTAACATCCTGGTATTCATATTTCAGGAGGCAGAGCTTAATTTCTTAATTAACATGAGTAAATAATTAAAATTGCCCCCACCACTTCTAGGGAAAAATCATTAAAAAATTATCTTATTATATGGGAATAAGATTATGTAAAAAAAAAAAGAGGAAGCTGTTCATGTGCATCGCCATTTGTCACTGTTGCTGTCTTGTGTGTCCCTTGTTAAGTGAAAGGAACATTTTCCCTTCGTCTATCTTGTTTTATGTTTATTATGTCTTGTCACCTTGTGGCACATCCAGCTAGATTTGCTAGAATTGGATGTGGATATTAATAATTACTTGTCTGAGCTAAATGAAAGTGCTAATGAAGTCAAGGCCCCTCTGGGGTTAAGGTCTGGGCTTCTATTTCTATGAAGGTGTAGCTGAATTTTTGTGAAGAAAGCTAACATTATCTCCCCAAAAACACTTCTCTTGAGTGATAATACACCATATCATCTGCCTTAGCAAATAGTAACAAGTGCTACAGGGCAGCAAGGAATTTGTGAAATGTTGAGGAGGAAAAATAAAATTGCTGCAAACCACCCAAAGGCTACAGAGCTTAACTCAGCATGTGGCTGAACTGAAGGCAGAGCTATTTTAAATAATTGATAGTGTTGTAAATGTACATGATGTGGTACAGGAAGAGGTCAGTGCCTAACACGTTATAAGCCCTTGCCCTGAAGGGTTTGTGGCCTAATAGTGCAAGTGGAGGAAAACCCTGGTACCCTTCATGAGTGGGAGGGGCTGCAAGTGGTTGCGTGGCTTTTGGAACAGAGATGTCTGAAGGAGTGTGGGGGTGCAAATTCAGGAGTGAGGTCAGTAGCTAGAAACAAGTGAGGGAGACCAGCAGAAAGTCAGATGCAGCCTGGCGGAGGCAACCAGACAATTCAGAGCTGTGCCGTTTTAAGCAGAATGACTAAAACACATTGGTGATTCAGCAGCAATGCTGGTGTGCCAGCAGAACTTTGGGAGCTCATGTGAAATGAGATCAGATACTCTGAACCCAGGGTCTGGTGTGATTGGTGCAAATAGGGAATCCTGTGACTGAGACCTCCTGAGCTCAGATGTAGGGTGCTTAAGGCAGCGGGTAGAAGACTCTGAAGATGACACTAGTTATCTGAAGTATTAGGATATAGGGAGGATTACACCACAGGAGCAAGAAAATTCATTGATATTTCCTACCACATTACCCCTGGATGCAGTACAGTTTAACCTGTGTAACTTGGTCCAGAGGGAAATGGCAACACTCAGAAAGCTTCTATTAAGATAGTCTCATGTAGATGTGTAGATGTGTCCCCCCCCTCCTCCCTGATCTCTGTTTTGCTGACTCTCACGGTGTGGGACACCTACTGACTGGATCAAAGCCTCAAGGGGCAGGGAGAGCTGTGCCAGTGACACAGCTGGTTGCCATTACATTATTTACTCCTTACCCTGGAACGTAAATATAATAATGAAATGGATGTTATCTTAAAGAGGGAGAAAATAGCAAGCAAACAAGATTTTTTTTAGATCTGACAGGTTCAGCTCTAACACATTTGCATCTTAAACATCTGTCTATGTGTAAAGAATTTTCATACATTTGGATGCACAGAATCAAATCCACTTCAGTGCCATACTCAACAGCTGCCACGAGCATTTTCTGATACAACTAACTCAGAGTATGTTAAGTAATTTATTAATATTTTAAGAAGAGGTGCTTTTGATAGAAAAAAATACCATTCCACTTTTCCCCATCTAGCAGAGATTTTTTGAGGACAGCTTTTAACACTGGCTTTTAAACAGAATTCCCCATTGCTCTCCCTAGAATCCCAGTTCTGAAAAGTGGTGTGGTACCACCATATGTTAGCTTCTCAAAAACGTTGTATTTAACTAAGCAATGAGAAGTCAATTTTGTGATACAGAACAAATGTAGAGCCATATGGTGAGTAGACCTGCTGGGGGAACACCAAACTTTCTGGTTTACAGAACAAAAATGCTTCAGTAATTTTACTGTCTATTGCCTAGTCTGCTTCCAAGAGAGCCTGTGAAATCAAGACATATGGGGCGGAATACATTGCACCTAACTTGAGTCATCTACAATTCAAGCAGCTGCATCTGAACTAGGCACCTTGGGTTATCTTTACTGTCAACAGATAGGCACTTTAAAAGTGCTTGACATATCTCTATTTTAGATGTCTGGTTTGTGATAAAATTAACCACTTTTATTCAGAACTGGTTTTTTTTTCCCTTTGGGATTGACTACACAGAAATCTTAGGATGAAAACATCCCCAATCTCAACATAAATGTTCAGAAGAATTCCACCTATGAGTGAGATTTTTGGACCTAGAGGATATCAAAAGTGTCCAAAAGTGCAGATGCATGGTATGATTTCCACAGAAACTGGAAGATTCATTCATTCTTGTGGAAGAAAAATGCCTTGATCATCCAAAATATTTTCTGGGAAATGAATTTTGATTGACATATTTTGTTGAATTTTTGTTTTATCACACTTTTCTCTCTATTTAAAAAACCACTGACAACAAAGAAATAGGTGAAGTCGATGCTGCTTTGCAGTGTTTGGTAGAATGGGGATGGAATATAGGCCCTTGCATGTTTGTCTCACACTGCACTTTGCAATGTGAGGCCTCACTGTTTCAGAAAAATTCCTATTACTTCTTGAACTCTGCAAGATATCCTAGTGGAAGGATGAAATACGTGTAGCACAAGCTGTCTATGGGAAAGCCTGGAAAATGTATTTGCAGAGTTTGTCTCTGCCAGTGTAACATTCTATGGCATAAACTGAGTTGCTAAATTAGAAACCCTCTTTATTCTGTTAAAATGTCACAACAATTTCTATCCTTGAGCGTCATTCTTTGGAGCCCACCCAGACATGCACATTGTTTTGCTGCTGTAGTTCTTCTTTTGATTGTGACGGAAGTCTAGCATTCTTGGTAAAGAGGAATGAAGGGCTTGTCTGAAGCCAAAAATAACTAATAAGGAAGCAAGGAAAAGGTTGATAATACATTCCCCCTGTAGGGAACCAGTACAGGCACTACAGTGGCTTAAGCTGATGTCCTTTGCTTTATAAAACTGCTTAGCTCTACCAGCTCCTCTTGGCCTCTCTTCTTTAAGGCCTACCACTGTAGATTTTACTTTTTTCATTCAGTGAGGGCACATTAGGTACTGTGTCCCACCCTCTGACGAGCAGACGTGCTCTGCATTTCTGAAATTGTATTTCAGCAGATCAGGGAGGAAGAGGACACAATATTGATTTGGAAAACTGCATTACATTAATGGCAGCTCCTCTCTTTTTGGTTTAATTATAAAAAGCAGTCATGAATACAGATCTGTTCCTGTGTCTGTGGAAAACTGAAACTTCACTGAAAGCAAAATTAAAGCTCTGATTGCATAGGTGGTCAACAGAATATCCATTTACAACTATATTTCTTTTAGCAAGAGTAAGGAATTATATAAAATAAATGCAAGTACAAAATGTTACACTTTCAAATAGGGTATGTATCAACAAATAATAATAGTTCAATACGAAACTTTCAAGGAAGGCAAAAGCATCTGCATCCAGGAAAACAGCTGATGTGTGAAGGCAAAAAGATAAGGTCCACACCTGCTAGACTTTTTTGCATAGGAGTTTCTTGATGCCTCAGTGGGATTTTGACATGAAGACTATGGGTGATGTGTCTAGACTGTGTGCGTTCTCGGGACTGCACTTTCTTGTAAGTAACTCTATATAAATGGATTATACAGTTTAGTTTTCTGCTTTCATGGGGTCTCTGTGAGCGTCAAGAAACTCACAGCATCAAGAGTGTGTTGTCTAATCATCTTACTAGGAGTCAGAGGCATGAAAGCCTGTACTGTTCATTATCAGTAGAATAGCCCATTTACAGTAACTTTAATATTCCCTTTTAAATTCTAGATGAAACTTCAGAGTTTTGAAAACAGGAAAACAATCCACAGTCTATCTACACATTGCATATACTACCATATAAACAAAACAAACATAAGGCAATGACAAAGGAGCAGCTCTTCAACATATGGGCTGAATGATTAGCAAAGAGGTTATTTTTAAGTATAAAACCCCTTTATCTGTCCTTAAAGTTCCCACTTGTTTAGAGGAATATTTCTGAGGCTGCTGCCTTTCTTCTACAGCTGTCTGTGCACTCTTCTGTATGATCCATACAACATTCAGAAATGTATACTCGTAACTAATTGACTTGTCTGCTGACTACTTCTGACACAATTGTTCAACATAACAAATTCAGCAATTAAAATTATAGCAAAGCAATTGAAAATCACACAATGAACTCTTTAGCCTCAAATACGAATCTTTCAGAATTAGTTGGGAAAAGAGCACATTTAATTGTTTCCCATAGGATCAACCACAAATAAAGCACAAATGTAAATATTTGTCTGAAAAATGCTACCTCTGCTAGCAACTAAGTCAAGGCACTGCAAAATGCAGGACAGATTTTGATCTCAGTTTGCAGTGAGTTTATTGCTGAAGTCAGAAGGAATACTGCACAGCGCAGGGAGGGGGAAAGGGTCCTTCACTCTCTTAAACAAATATTGCATGCAAGGCTACATCCCACTGAAGCTGGAGGGTGCAAAAGTGGATTTAAAAAATTTATTTGCATATGCAAATAAGAATAAAAAAAAAGTCAGGAGATCATCACCTACAAGAAAGGCCTGGATGAAGTTGGTGAGAGCCTACTGGAGAACATTTTTGCAAGTGAAATATGTTTTACAGATGGAAGTAAAGATAACCCTCTCCAGCCTGCCATCAGAGCGACAGAGATGATGAGAAAACAACTGAAAGGACAGTGCGTGAACAAGCCCTGAGAAGAGCCTAGCACAAAGAGCTGTTCTTTGACAGGCAGCAGAATGGTGGCTTGTTTGGTAAATCCCTAGGTATTAAAATCTGTGTTTTTAAGGTGTTTGAAAGTAATGAGAGACCTAGGACCTTCACTAAGTCTTCTTGTCAAATCAGCAGAGAAGACATCTAGCTCTGGGTAATGGCTCTGTTCAAGAAGTCATAAGAAGAATCAGTCAGATCATTGCTTAATATTTCAGTGAAGATTGCCTCAGACCACATGGGCCAGCAATAATCCAATCCATGCTCAGAGCTCCTGTCATCCAGATATCCAAATGACTTTCTAAGAAATTATATAAGCTTCTCATCAGATGAGCCTTATCACTTAAAAGATGGACATGACTATGTGCACGTATGTTAAGAGAATTATACAATTAAACAGACGCTTATAGACAGAGCCAGGACATAACCCAGCCTTCCTGACTCCATCCTCTGTTAATACCAGATGGAGCATTTTCTTCCTTATTCTTCAAACAAATATTTCAGCTGTTTGTCAAAATTTGCAGGTAAAATCCTGTTCTGCATCCCCAGGAAATGTGATATAAATGTCATAGGTCTAGGAGTACTCACCTTTTTGTACACCTTCAGTGGCACATACTGGAATTTTCAAAGGTACTGCAGCTTAAACACAACTGAAAGCCACCCTTGCTTTTCATCTCCTCTCTAGTCCTCTTCTAGCATTCACCAACACAGGCTCAAGTGCCCAGGTTTTACTGCTATCTTCAGTAGTGTTTTAACCAAAGGAGTATTTGCTGCTGCCAATTTCTTGGGTTTCAACTGTTGTGCTGTCAGTACTGTATAAAGGGACTGAAATACAGTGAAGAATCTTGCTGTCACCTACTTTTGACTCATGTATTTTCCCCTTCTGCATATTTGTGTGTTATATGTATAGTTACCAGGTCAAACAATAAAACCACATGAAGTGGCCAAGCCATTTTAAAATACTACCCTTTGAAATGTTTTCTCTCCTGTAGTTAAAGCAATGTTAGCTAAATATAAGTACCTAGACATAGAATTATGATAGAGGGCTTCTTTTTGAGCCTTTGTATGTACACTTCCCAGAGAGTTCATAAAATCCACTAATGGTGAACTAATGGGATAGAGTTTGTAGTAGCCAACCTCTTGACCTACCACACTGCCCCTGCCTTCTGATGGCCACATCACCAAAATTATAGAGCAGGACATTTTTAAAAAACAGAACTATGGTACTTTAATCTACATAATATAATTTTTCAGTAGAGGACAAACACACTGTTGATGTAGGTGACTTATTACAAATACTGACATTGCACATGGTTGACCCAAATGGCACAAATTCAGATTCTGACTGAAATGTGTTAAGCTGCATGTTTGTGGCCCATCACTGTAGTTTACAGTTGCTAAAAATATTCATGCACTGCACAGATGGTAGAACTCATTTAGTCCAAAAAAGTCATGAAGAAACAAGTTTTAATGATAATTTGGGGCTTTTTTGCTTGCATACTCTTTAAGGTGAGAGAAAGAATTAAGAGAAAAAAAGGCTGGCAATCTTTGTGTGGAAGGTAATGCTGTAGTCAGGACAGTTTCAATTTGTTTTAGATCCATCTATGCCTGAATTTCAAGAGAACTTTGTTCTTGACAGCATTTTGCCTGAATTTCAGTCCTACACCACACCTCCTCAGACCAAACACTGACCCTGGCAGTGTCATGTAGAAGATTGCTTCTGTTTCTGGGAGAGGGGTAAAAACACATACAAGAATGTGATGTCCTTAGTCTGACAAGGTAAGGTTGTCTCTTCCTTGCAACTCTAGTTCCCTCCTACTTGCACTTTAATAATCTGGGCTGTGCTTTAACCTGGACATCTGGCAAAGACATGGATAACCAGGCTAGCAGGGTCAAATCCAGGCATCTATCCGGCCTGACTTTAGGGTTGTTTCTGGAGCTGGAAGAATGTGGAATAAGATGACTCTGGCACTAGTTTTCCCTTATAAAGAACAATAGAGATAATAATCAGAACAATTATGCAAAACTCACCAAAACTTTCAGGAATTTACAAGTAAGTACTGATAAATATTCAAGTAGCAATTTGTGCGATGGCAAGTGCAAGTCCTTCTTTTTTAATCTAGACAAAGCAGAGAACAAACACCAAGAAGCCATGAGAAAAGTGGTTACACTGATATAAAAAGGTGCAGCTGAAGTAAAAGTAGTTGCTAAATGTTAGCAAATACAGCGTAGTAAGGAAGATCTATAAAAATAGGTACAAAGAGACAACTGGGGGAAGAGAAGTCTCAAATTGTCGATAACTCTTTACAAATATCAGAAGGTACCTCCTGTATCCTCTTACTGAATTGTAAGCAGAGAAAAATCTGTTTGGAAAAGAGTGAAAGACACTGTGTTTATACTGCTTTTATAAAGTCTTTTCCTCAGTACATATGTGTCCACATGTTTCCATTTCAACTTTATAGTTATTTTTGACTCACAGCAGGTAAAAAAGAAGAGGGACATTTTGGTCTTTGACAGATAGTATTTGTAATGCTCCAAATGTCTCTGTGGGTACTTTCCCTCCATCCCTGACTAGGGGTGGGGGGAGAAGCATGACCTATCTTCATTCTACCTACCACCTCCTTCAGGGCTGAGAAGCCAATTTCTGTCTTTGACCAGCCCACTGTATCACTGCTCATGGCCTTCTGCTAACTTTTCAAAAAAATGCCTCCGTGCTCTATCTCACACTGTCCCAAATACTCAAGATCTCCCAGAAACATCTGCATAGCTGCCTCATAATTTCTCTTCAGTTCTCCCTTAAAACTCTGCTTTTGCCATACTGTCTCCATGACCATGCATGAGACTCACTAGATTGAAAAAATTTTTGTTTCATCAATTCCTTAGGCTTGTTCTCTTGTCTGCTTTTCTGCCTATCTTCTGCATCTTTTTCTAGCTTTAAACTGTAGATTTTTGGTGGCCAGAACTGTCTTCTCAGTGGCTGCTTAAACATGGTCCTGTACAAAGACTGTCTTTCCTGGCAGGGACACCTTGTCTCTCTAGCACACTACAGATCAGCTGTGGTAGTTGTCAATTTATTAAATTATCTTTTTTTCTGGATTTAGATCTCCCCCCAGAAAAAATCCTTACTACTAGTACCAAAGTCTTAGCAAGGACTACTGGTGTCCTGAGAGAAGAGATGAACCATGGTTTAATGTACTTGTAATGCCCTGGATGATGCAGAGGCATGTCCTTCCTGCACAGAATCCTGCCCATCACCTTCATACCCAGTTTCAGAATTAATGAATTTAGTGGCAAACCCATACCATATGTCCCTGTGGGCAGGCCATCATCACCTAAGAAGCATCTAAGGACCAGACCCTAAAGAGCATTTAGGCTATTTAAGTGATCGATATACCCCAATTCCAATAGGAAGGGAGATTTCCAAATATAAATTATTTTTTAAAAACTCATACTTCCTCATCACTCATATGTTGTACAGTTGGACAGTAATGGAGGGACTTGTATAACTTTCATTTTCTTAAAAGACCAAGAAACTTCATAGTTGCATTACAGTCCTTGTGCTAAAAGGGCACACTTCCTCTTCTTAGAGGTACTTTAGAAGCTAATCTGTGGAGGAAACCAAAATACTGTCTGTCATTGTCTCATTAGTTCTTCTGCAACCTGATTTTGCATTCAGAAATAGATTTTAGTCATCAAAATCAGAGGTACATAAACTGTGGTGCCTTGTGGGAAGTAGACAGCAGGGAAACAGAACTGTGGGTGAGGGTGGATGGTAGGTAGAAGCAGGATATGATCAGTGGAAAATGGACTCTCTGGGTCTTCACTAAACACTGTGCAGGTTTTAGTGGATGGACCATGTTAGTGTCAACACCACAGGCTCTAATCTTATTGTCCACCTTCAGATCCTACACACTAATATGTGTTCTTAGATCAGACACAGATGAGCAGCTTTGCTAAAAAGAGAAAGATACATCTGGAGCAGTTTCCTTCTGAATTATGGCACAGTGATGGTGAACGGCTTCAAATATTCTTAACAAGAAAAGTCATGGATCTTGACCCTAGCAATTCATCTACAAACAAGGACATAACAGGTCCGTGAAACTACCCAATTAATTGTATTTATTTGCTGTGTTTATTGACCAGCCTGATCAGATCACTGGGATTTGCTGGAAAGTCACTGAACACACTGCTGCAGCTGTCAGTAGCACCTGCAGCCCAGCCCTGCTGAGTATGAACCTGGTGGCCAGATTTCCCAGGTAAAAATAAAGACGTTCTGGATTACCAGACTCCCTGAGGAGCTCAAATGCTTTCTTTTTCTGTGGACAAATTCACCACTGAAACCTTACTCTTGAAATGTTACTGTTTTAGAATCTGAAGGGCTTGGCACTAAGCAAATGCAACTAAGATGTATGTACCCAAGACTGCCTGGTCCCTGCTAATATTTTTCTGGCTTGGATTAAATTTTCTGAGCATATCATCTGCTTTTCCTTCAGGATAAACATAGAAAACTCCACCAGCTCATCTGGAACGGGAGGGACCTCCACCCCTCCTGAAGACACAGTGGGGCTGGAGTGGGAATGCCTAAGGGTATGCTGATGCAAGATGACAGTGCAGGAGATAACCTCAATTGTGCCTGTGTGCCTATAAGGAATTCAGCAAGAAAGTTCACAGAAATTCTGGAAAGACAGGAAAGGCATGAAGACCACAGGGAAATCCCCAGATCTTTAAGAACAGCAGAGTAAGGAAAGTTTCCTAACTGAGCATCTCAGGGTCATGGTTGCGTTATAGCCTCACTGTTCCCAGCGCTGCCTCTCTGGGGACCAGACCTCTAGTCATGGGTTCAATTTCAAGTCAGGCCTTTAGACCTCCATCTCAGCTGTGGTGTTGGGGTGCTGGTCTTCAGTGCCACCACATCTATGCCCAGCCACAGACTGACTTGATCCTGGCTTGTGTACTGACTTGACCTTGGACCCATCTCAGCACCACAGAGGTGCCCAGTGATCTGGACTCTTGGTGGAACTGTCCTCAACTCCGCTGCTCCATGCCTGGGGTAAAGTCCTGCCCCATCTATCCCCATGGTAAGTCCCTGCATGGCCTGGTCCCCAGGGAGGTGCTGGCCCAGTGGCATCCTGGTGAAGCCCTGTCAGAAGCATGGGACCGCAACTCCCTCCCTTGCTTGCAGCTGTGCTCACGAAGTATTGCTGGGTAGGATCTCTGTAAACAGGGACTTCTTGCATCTGCAAATGTCTGCTTTCACCAGTGATTTCTCAGACAATGCACAGAACCCTGAATTCTATGTAATTCAGAGTTGAGAAAGCAATGAAGAGCACATGGCTTTGGTTTTACCAAGTTGCTGTATGTGCACAAGAATACAAGAGGTACCTGTTTCAAATGGAGTCCTTATTTTTTGTCTCACAGTGTTCTTGCTTTGTACAGGCTCTCCCCTCAAAGGGATTTTCTCTTTTGCAATCTGATCCTTAGCTAGTAGTTTGGCACTGAAACCTCTCCACCACACAGCACAGGACTGCTGGGCACAATGAATCTTTGTTATAGGTCACTTCTCACTGAAGAAATGGAGACCTCTAGCTCTTCAGCTTCATATGGATAATATTTGGTTAACAGTTCCTGTTAATGACATAGCACCAGATGTTCAGTACAGTCTTACATAGTATGAAACACAAGCAGAGATCTATCTTGAGGCTGGTCCCTCACTGCCACCCTTTCACAATTTGGTCAAATTAGAAGAAGACCCACTTCTTTTTCTTCACAATTTTTCCTTTTGAAATTTGTGACATTTTGCAAAATGTTAGTAGTTTTTTTGCATTACTTTGTAGAAAAAGGTAGAGTCCTGTTGGTGTGGTTTGTTTGTTTCTTTACAAATCAGCTCCTCTTTTTTTTTTTTTTTTTTCCCCCAGTCGGAAGTGACCTTTAAATTTTCATTACAAACTCCCACAGCACTAAGGGTCTTTGCAGAGGGATTTCTTGGTGCTGATAGTTATGGTGCAAATTGCATTGGTTTCTTGATGTCTTCTCCTTACTGCTGTATGTTTAGTAAATTAACTTTTAAAAAATCATGTTATGAGTGGTTTTAAAAGCTGCTTAGAGCCAGGAAAAAGTAAGGAGACATGGTGGAAGTGACAATGCTTGTTGTTGTAGTGTCAGGCAATTCTCAGATACAAATAAGAAGATGTTAACAGCTCTCCCCAGGATACTTGGAGCCAAAGAAGTTGAGAGGAGAAGGGACAGAGAGGTAGAAGGTGAAAGAGATCACCACAGCTGTTTAGTCAGTCCATAAGAGAAGAGCAAAAGGAGGATGTTACCCTTCATTATTGGTGTCTAGAGCATTTCATATTGCCTAACGTGGTGGCTACATTTGTGAACCTGCTGGATTCTGAGCTGTTGTTGGGCAATTCTTGAAAATTCTTTAGTGCACGATGTGTTGCTCTTCGCCGGATTAAGGCATTTGGACAAAGATCGGTATGGTGCATTGCGACAGACTAAAGACACAGACTTCAGGCTTTGTCAGTCAAAAAACAAAAGGCACTTTATTAACTGCAAGCTTATCTTTTATACTGTTTTTCTACTGTCCAAGTCATCTGTGCTACATCTCATTGGCTGGGTGTTCTTGTCCACGAATCTTAGACCACCTTCTGATAAGTGGTCAGCATCTCTCCTCATGCCGGTAAATCTCAAAACACACTCTTGCTGTTCTCAGTTGTTTTCTCTTTTCTGCTTTCCTAGGCCTGGCCCAAGGACACAGGTGGTGTTTTCTGCTGTTTTCCCAGGCCCACAGCCGCATCCTCTCAAGGCCAAAGCTGTCCGTAGCCCAGTATTCTTCCATAGTGCATTGTGTCAGAAGGCCTTTACAAAACTGGGTTGAAATATGTTGATATGAACTACAGAGGAACTTGTTTCCACAAATTTTGTCAGGCAAATGGCCATAATTCTAAATGGGAACTTTCCTTACTGCCTTAGGCCAGGTTTTAAAAGGTATTTAGGTGCTGAAAGATAGAGTTAGACTTCTACTAAGGCTTTCAGAAATATTTTCAGCTTCATAAAATCTTACTTGGCACATGTCTGATTTGTTTGGCACGTAAATATCCCAGAATTCTGCCACTGTGTGGATAATAAATACAGAAAAACAATGGGAGTTCAGATTGAAAAATAACAACGTTTGTGTCAGGATTGACATGCTCTTAAACTGTAAGTACAATGAAGGTGCATGGAACTAAAAAGTAAAAATAAAAAATAGTCACCTAAAAAAAATATAAAGAAGAGAATGAAGAAAATGCAAAAAGTCTACTTTATAAAGAACCCATCATGCAGTTCAGATTATTTACTTTTGGCTTTTTTTTTTTTTTTAACATTTTCTCTAGGGAATTCTTAGATGAATGTGGAATTATAAATTGAGTATATAGGTTTTTCTATACATTTGCAGAATGACAGATCTGATATATCAACATTTTAAAACCAGCAAGGATAGTTATTTGTTCAAGAAAGTTAAATATGTAAATATGTGTCCTGTGATTCTGTGATATTCTGCAACACCAAGCTAATCAAACTGAGGTGTTTTAATCATGAGTCTCCAGTTGTGTTTTTTTGCTTGTTTGGTTGGGTTTTTTTTGTTGGGTTTTTTTTTTTTTTTTGGTTGGTTGAGGTTTTTTTTTGTTGTTGTTGGGTTGGGTTTTGTTTTTTGGTTTGGTTTGGTTTTTTTTTCCCTTTTTCCTTTCTTTCTAAGGGTGAAAACTAAAATGGTTCTTGAATATGTAGATCAGTATAATTTAATTAGCTTTTATGACCAGGACTCCTCAGAGATAATAATAAAAGTCAATTACACTGTATTAAAATGTAGCCATTTCCCTGAAGCTTCTGTGAAACAGCCCTTACTTATTCAGGAAAATGCTAAAAGTCTAGATATCTTAATATAATAAAAATAATAGCAACATAGAAAGACACAACTGTTGTTGTTTTTAATGTAAGTGATTTCTTTCTTCACTTTCCCAGTGCCTGAAATGCATCATAAGGTACAGGTCATATCTTGAATTTATGCATTTATATGCTGTCCTGGCCAGCCAGTGTTACCCTATGATCTTGCAGTCTGTTTAAAATTGGATTTGAAGAAGATGGGTTAGCAAAGTGTAGTGCCTCAGGGCAAAAGCTGATTATCTGCTGAAATCAGGAAAGGACCATATCCCAGTCGTACTCCCACTCCTAATTCCAGATGTTACACACACACAGCTGGCTGAGCACACAGGAAGATGTGCAAATGCCTAACCACACAGCCAGATGATCACGTCTTAATTGATGCCTTCTTTCTTCACCTTTGCCCCTCTGTGTTTTAATCAGATCTTCATCTATGCTATGTTTAAAAGCAGCTATGAGGTGGCACTTGGTGATCACCCAGCATTTACCTGCTTGGTCTGCACCCACCCTAGCGCATGGCCACAGTTAGTCTCTGCATGATGTCTCTCTGCCGTGAGATGAGGTTGCCTCCCATGCTCTTGGTCTCTAGCACACCCTGAACTTCAGGTTTCTGCAGAAACAGACAATTTTGAGACCAGGAATCACAATTAGATTTTTGGTATCTCTAATGACCATTACCGACATATATTGACTACATTACAGAATATCCAACATTTAATTTTTTTGCTCTTTTTCCTTGGAACAACATATTCAGGCCATTATGAAGAGCATGATTCTACTTTTAATTGTACTGATCAAGTACACACTCTCTTAAATATTGATAAACCTATTAATGCTGGGAATGGTTTCTATTATTTCTACAGGTATGGATTGCCCACAGCAGAGGTGGAGAGGGGTCTGTAGTACCTCGCCCACCAGCAGTTTGGTCTTCAGAGAAGGAATGGCAAAGCAGCTGGGCAGCTTCACCACCACTGCCACATGCATCCGGCCCTGAATTCCAGCACAGCCTTATTTATTTCAATTAGCTCATTAGACCTTTCAAGCCTCTGTGCTTATCTCAAAAATAAATATTTGCTGTACAGAATGTCACACTACCCAGTATTATGTTCTCTGCGTAAAGAAAGTCCTTGCAAAACATATTCCAAAGAGCTTGTTGTAAATCTATTGTGAGAATCTTCACTCTGGCTTTGCCTGTTTTTATAGGATTAAAGTCTCAGAGCTGATGCCGCATTAGTGTGGTGTTTCTGTGGAAATTACTGCATTTCATAATAAGGCTCTAAAGGGGAGAAAGAAGTGTGAAGCAAACAGAACTCATATCAAACTTGCAGCAAATAAGAACTAGCATTATCTCAAAATCTCAAGTTCTTCTCTTCTTTTTTAAGGCATAAGGAGAAATATTTGAGAGTTAGCAACCATGACACCAAGGTGACGATGTAGTTAATCTGTCAGCAATTCCATCAGCAAACCTATTTTTCAGGCGTGTTATCTGTGGTCTGAAAATCAATTCCAGACTTAATAATGGACAAAGAGGTGCATTCCACTGTTCTGCATGCCAGTGATACACATATATCACTTGGAGAATAGACTCCAAAGGTCTCAAACCATGAGAAATTTAATGCTTACGCTATTTATGACAGAATATCACCATCATGCTAAAAAGTGCAAAAAAATTAGACAGAATATGTGATTCAAATGCAAAATAGTTTGAGTCTCTGTTGAAAATTCCTTGGCCTTTGGTCTTATTGTACAATCCAAGGCATGTAAAAATTGTGCTGGAATTTGCCTCTTGTCGTATCTCATTGCTTAGTTTGAGATACATGTTGAGAAACATTAAACATGTTTGGTATGGTACAGTTGTTCTATAATAAAAGTCTGTCATTACCTGAGCAAACAAAATTCCTGCTATTGTCCTCCTAGATAGTCATTACCTGTAAGGACTGGGGCTGCAGCTCCTGGCTGAAGTAGAGCCACACAGCTCTCCAGTGTGAAATCTTGGGGCAATGCTGGCACTCACAGAGCAACCAGGAACTGCATTTTCAACCATTTATTGTTTTCTTCCTAAAGGAACAAATCCTGCACCCTTCTGTCCATCTGGACAGACCAGGGGGAGAGGACAGGACTCGCAAATGCCAAAACCTTTGGAGCAAGGGGCTGGAGATAAAACTGGCAGTGATATCATGCAAACGTACCAAAATTACAGAGGTTGCTGCATTTCTCAGGACAGAGAGGACAGGCACACAGGAGGCAGACAGAAGAGCACTGCTCAGAGAACATACTGCAGGACCAGGGAAAGGACACCCTTCCTCCTCTATCCCTACTTGCCCAAACCCAGTTTCTCAGGATGGGCTTGAAAAAGGAGATCTGTCTGAAGCACATACGTGAAGCATTTCTACACTTGTTCATTTTTAGGCTTTTCACTTAATTACAATCAAGGACCTAACATTAGTGAAACAGATGATGACAAAAATGTTCATCTCTGTAACATTCAATGCAAAATCCTTGTCTTAGCACCAGTGCAGCCCACAGCAGACTCAGCCTCCTTCAGTTTTGCCACTGGCTTTGTGTGCCCTTACTTTTTCTTCCTCAGTTTGGATTGCTTGCCTGTTGTTTGGTGAGGCACCAGCTTTCCACTGATGCTTGGTGGAATGGTGCCAGCTCAGGGTGATAAGTATCAGGCACAATCCAGCATCTCTGTTTAGGAACCCCAAAACTGAGCCACAATACCTCCAAGTTAATGGCTTTTCACTTCATTGGGTATATAATTTTCTGCACAAGTGCAAAACAGTCCCTTGAGTTAGAAAGGGAGTGAAAGGGCTGTGAGGCTCAAACACTGATGAGTATTTGACAGACATTCTCTCTCCACCACCTGGTCCCACTCACAAGGTCTGACCCCCTCATGAGAATGTGCAGCCCAGCGCCGGGCTACGCAGTGACTCTGAAGCAGTGAAAGGAAACGCCATGAATACGTAGTGGCCTCAGGGCCTTGCAGCATCTTTGCCAAGGTGTCTTTAGCTGCAGGGACAATGAACCCGTACAGGCTCTGCTGTGGTGCAGCAAAGGACTCTGGGAGATGCTGAGCTCTGTCAGCATGACTTAGCTATTTATGAAATGCAGGGTTTCCCTAAACAGAAAATTGTAGTTGGCGACAGCGTGGGAATATCTGTAGGGTGCTTAGCTTTAGTTTTGCTCTTGAGTGAGTCTGGGGAGCCAGATAGACAGCATCCTGGAAAGGGCAGCAAAGTAGGCTGATGTTGTGGGTACTTCTGTGGATGTTATGCTGCTAATTTATCTTCATCTGTGTGGTTCGTGGTACATGCCAGTCTGCAAACAGGGGCAGCTGAGGCACAGGCAGACCTCGGAGCCATGTGAGCGGTTCTCTCCAGTGCAGAAATGATGCGGGCAGTTTGGAGTGGTGACTGTGCTGGTGCTGCGTCCAGTCCTGTCATGCAGTAGGGTTCCTGCTCCTGGTTCAGTCCCCTTGAGGCTCTTCCCACTCCCTGCAGCCATAGTGGGCACCGGGGGTGCTGTCAGCTGCAGTCAGCACAGAGCGAGTCTCCCTCCCCGCTGTCCCAGCTCTGAGCACTGCAGTGCAGGCATGGGTCTGTTCCTCTGCTGCAGAGGTGGCAAATTTTGGCAAAGGCCAAGGCAGAAAGCCAGAGGGAGCTCGTATGTTGGGGCCATATTGATGGGGATACAGTCTTTCCAAGGCAGACAAAAACTTTATAAAGGAATTCTACAGTTCATATCTCATCTCTAGAACAAGCTGTGCGTAGCAATGCTATAGCTTTATAGCCATATAATCTAGCTGTAGTTTCTAAAATAGCAGACTGAGGCTATTTAAAAAACAACAAAAAATATTAATCTCTTTTGAAGCCAACAAACTCAGCACTTGCAAACCTAACTTTATAGAAAAAGAGCTCTACACCAAACCATGGGCCATCCCACCTCACAAAGCTTTTCAATGAACTGGAAATGATTTATCGTCAATGTCTTGATCTTAGGGCTCAAAGGGGGATCCGGCTGCAGCCCCATACAAAAGCCCAAGTGGAAAACATTCAATTTCCCGAGATGTTACTCCCACCATATACATGAAGAGGAATGACTTCAGACACTGCATGGTGAGTTTTGTGTATCATGAAACTCTGTCAAAGCAGGGTGAAATACAAACAAGTAAGTAAATAAATAAATATGTTCTTTCTCTCCTTTATCATGCACAAGCTGGAGGGTAGAATGGACAAAAATAAAGGTCCTGTAGAAAAAAGCTGATGTGAAAGCCTAATTGAGAAGGTCCTTTAGTTTTATCAAAGAATCTCTTGTCCAAATACTAAAGGTCTGCATAAGGCCTGGCTGTGTTTGCTGTGTACAGGAGTCCTCTGTTTGCAGGGGCAGGAGAGGCTCTAATCTGTATCACCTGGAGTGGGACTACACATGCTACTGCAGTTCACACCCTGAGACACTCTCTTGCCTCCTGTGCAACTACATTATCTTTTGGATTCATCTGTGACCTCTTGAGATATTCTATCTTTACCACTTAGTCTTTGCCCATCCCTATCCCAGGAGTAAACCTGGAGTTTTTCCCATTGTGAATTAAATTAATGAGAAAAGAATCTAGGGAAAATGGCTGATTACATTTAGTTATCCTACTAGCTGTGTTGGGGTGCAGCATTACTGAGAGAATGAGCAATAATCTAATTAATATGCTTACAGGACTAGAATAAAATCTAAAGATGTATTCAGCTAGTCACAGCATGCACTTTAAAATTTTTTACTCTGCAGTAACATTAAAACAGCCAGATTTTCAGCCCTGCAAACTGTGGATAATGAATTTCTTTCATCCCAAACAATTTACTCCCCTGTGTATTTAAACACTTAACCAGATCAGTGTATTTGTACCGATGCATGCTCTGACGTGCAGAGCAGTGGAAAAAATGAGCAATCAGTGTGCAGTAATGATTATTTTCTTGGAAATTTTTTTTTTCTTAAAATGATAGGAAAAAAGTCACATATTTTTCAGTCACAAGTGAGCGCTGTTTACACAATCAACATGAATAATGATAACAAGTATATTCCCTCCTTCCCTCACTCTCTTTGGATGCTACCCAGCATAGACTGAAGTCAGGGAGAGCTCACTGTTGACTTCTCTGGAGCAAGATGGGATTTACTGCCTGCAGTCAGCATTCCCCTCAAAGAAGCACAGCTCTGGAAATGCAGTGCAGATGGAAAAGGCCCATGGAGAAGGCAGAGTTCACTGTACTCAAGGTTAGTAGGATCACCCTTCGGGCCCCAAAACATAGTCAAAGCTGGAAAGGAGGGGAAAAAAAGAAGAATTTTAAAATAAAGGTTTGCATGCTTCCCCCCCCNTATTTGGTTGTATTTTTAGGCTTCATTCCAAGAGCAGATTGAAGAATGAAAAACTTTGTGAAATGAAAGTTAGGATTTCCGCATGATCACTTCACTTTAAAAACTAATGTTCAGAATGAAGTACCCCACCCTGCCGTACTTCTTAAAATACAAATATTTTGTACAGATGCAATTTTAAGCTAGCCACATGAATCAGGTTTCTAGAATGTAATTCTCTACTTTCAAAATTTGACATGACAGCACAGAAATGATGCTATAAGGATCCCATCCTTTCATCGGGGGCTGATTTCCATGTTCTTTTACAAACTTTTGTGGAATTAGACTTTTCAGTTACAATGCACACAAACAATTTGTCAAAGCAACTCCCAGAAATGCAGTTAATTATTCCAGCAAAATGGAATTTAGGGGAAAGCTTTCTGCCCTTCAGAGAACTAAAAAGGAGTGGGATTTGGCCTGTGGGGGTGGGATTCACCCTGGGCAAGGGATGATGTGGACTTGAAACAGGCCCAGGTCATCAGCCTTTGACTGTAGCGGCAGCTTTGCCTGAGCAAACAAAAGCTCACATAAACTTTTCATTTGTGCACCCGTAAGGGAAGAGCTTTGGCTGCCAGCCTCTTCAGTCCTTCGGGCTTTCTGGGGTGGTTCTTCTCAATTTCAAAGCGTATCAGCTGGGGCTCTTCATGCAGTTGTAAAAATAGTGTGGGTTGATGAGAGTCACTCCCCACTACGTGACCCCTGGAAAACCTGCTCAGTCAAGGACAAGAATTTCTATCCCATTTTGGCTGGAGAGAGATTAAATCGTTAGACTTTTCCCCATCATCAGCGTCCTCGCTATGGAAACTCGGCGGTCAATTTTTAATTGTGGTTCAGCAAGGCTGTCCTCAGCGTATTTCCTGCTTGGCATCCACCTTCCTTGCTTTTAAAATTCATTATGGGTAATCTGCCGTGAAAGAGACTATCGAGCCTGTATGTCTTGACTACCCGGGTCTATACATTCCCATTGTCAGATGTATATACTTTTGCCGTAATAAAAGTGCTGGAGAGCAGAGCATATGATAAGTGCTCCTGAGGAGATCACTGAATCTTAATCTTCGCCTTACACCCTGTTTAGCACCATTTCTTCTGAAGCTGTGCAGATATCTGTGCAGCTGTATATTTTCAGCATATGCCACTGCAAAATAAATTATTCAGGACTGTTAGATTACTTATGACACCAATCAATTAACACCACAACCAGCAGTCTGTGGGGCATTTGTCACAGGCCAGGACTGTACAGCTCTTGACTCCATTTCCCAGTCTGAAGGATTATGGTAATGACAGCTTATTTTTATTGAATTTTTAATTGATGAGCAGTATCTCTGGACTCACTGTGCTAACATTAGGTCTATGGAGAATTAGTCTCTTGAAGGTGAACATGATACAAGCAGAGCTATGGTTCCACAAAGGCCCTATTTACATGTGGTACCAAGCAACCACGTTGAGTTTGCTGCTGTCAGTTGTCAGAATCTTTCACAATCCTTTGCAGTGAAGATTTGGACCTTTTCCTTATATGGGGCTGCATATGCCTTTGAGCAGGCCACACACTAACATATGCTTCACTGCTGTCCTGTAACAAGGTTAAAAAATAGGGTGGTTCCAGGGCACGTGAAACAAAGTGAGCAGCAGCCTGTATTGATCCCTGGGCTGAAGATGCCACATTTCTTCTTGCAGGTTGGAAAAGGCTCAAATATCCCGCTTCTACATCACTGATATTTCCAGTGTTTCTGCTGGTCCTACCAGCAAGGCCACAGGATAGGAAGGTCTGTAACCCTCTCACAGAGGAACAAACCCTACTGCTGGCTACCGAGCCACAGAGCCTTGAAATCAAATATTTGTTTCTCTTTGTTGAAGGAAAAAAACTTGGATCCCTTCCTCCTTCCAAAATACCCACCCCCCAAGGCAGTCTGTGCTGGTGCATGCTCATGCTGTGGGTATAGGATGACCCATGCAGAGAGCTGTGCCTAAATACTGGCAAAGAATAACACAGCTGATTGGTGCTTTCCATGTTGTTTTAAGGAGCAGTAAAGCTTTATGATAAGGGATAAATACTATTATCATGCATTAAATATGTATTTTAAGGACAGAGGGTAGTCTAATGCTGTTTTCCAATACAGGTTGAACATGTTATTGAACTGCTTGAGTGTTCCATATTTAAATCTTCCTTGTAGCCCCATGAGCTAAAATCAGGCTGTTCAGAGTCCAGCTAAATTAACTTCATAAAGTCACCAAGAATAGTTTAAAAACATATACATTGTACACTGACATGAACTGATTCATTAAGGGTGATGGTAGAGTCTGAATTGGAGGGTGCAGTGAAGACAATAATGAATTTTAATGTGACCAGTGGCTACTGTTCAGCAGATATGAAATTGGAAATCAATGCTAGCTATTAAATACAAATGGATGCCTTACATCTGAATCAGTTTTCCTCTCCCAATCTTTCAGTGTGCGAGGGGAATGTTGGAATGAAGGAAGAAATCCCAGCCTTGCCAGAGTCTGCCAGTGCTGCTGTCTGTACTGTCTGTTCATAGCTGCGGTACATCTCACCCTCAGTGAAATAGATCCATGGCAAAAGCTCCCAACTGCTGCATGCTAGGTGTGGTGTCTCTACTCGGCCTAAGCCTCAGTCTCTCTGTCTGGGAGCTACATCTGCACATAATCTCATACATATTTCTAGATCTCATGGCCAGAAAGAAAAGTTAGATGGGTGATGAGTGTGTAATAGATGCAATGGCCTGAGCCCACTGGCACTTGGAAGACTAGCCCAAGGCAAATTAGAGTCATAACTCTAAAAGCCATGAGTGACTGCACCGCAGCTGGAAGAGATTGCTGGAGGAGTGGGGCATCTCAGACCACCCTATCCTGCCCCATGGAAATGCTCTTGAGTGTCCCCCTGGATTTTAGTATGGTGCCAGGAGTGGCTGGTAGGTAAGTCTGCCTGCCAGAGAAGAAAACTTCCCTGTCAATGCAGCTCCACATAGCAGTGGAGACACCACGTGTCATTGGGGGAGCAGAGAAAGCCTTAGGGAACTCTGTTGTATTTTGCCTAGGGCATCAATTTGCCATAATCCAGTTGTGCTCCCATATAATGCAGAGACAAGGTGTTTTAGCCTCCTAAGTAGTGTCTGTTGCCTTGCTTTCTACTGTCCTTCTTTTCAACACATACGTGTGGATGACAGAAATAACTTCACTTTGTTTCTTTGTGATAAAATATTGAATGAGAAGATAGAAACCTAAGTGTCTCCTTCCTCAATAACAAAGCAATGAAGAAATAAGCATCCCAATCTCATTTAAACATTTGCTGGATCTGTTGACACTGGAACGTAAAGCTCAGTCCCTAATTAAATGAGAAAACAAGCACAGCTAGTAAACCGTTGTTTTTCAAACAGTGTCTAACAAAATAAGCACCATATTTCAAATGTTCACCCTCTAGATCTCTCAAGCTGTAATCAGTGAACTTTAAAATGTCCTTTATGAAAATACTGTTTCTTTCTCCCCTGCAGGAGTAGAAAAAAAGGAGAGAAATCTTTCCCAGCATATGAGCAAGAAGGATTTGTGGCACCTGTGCACTGGACAAAAACACAAGTTCTCCTGGATATGAGCATAAGTGGTGCTGGTGTAATTAGCTCTTCTTAAGTCCATAGAACAGCCCCAGACAATAGAGCTGGTCCACAGAGCTTGCATGTGGCAGTTCACAAGACACCAGCTCTAGTAAGAAATGCATCAGCTGTGCTACCTTGTTTTTTTCTCTGTGTCAAAGCTTGTCTGACTCCTGAGAAGTGTCTCCCATTATGTGCTTTAATTTTACCTAGCAGTGGTTCTCATATGATAGCATTATTTTTCTCATTTCCATGTCATCCTTGACCTGTGTTGGCACAGTGTACCTATCTCTTCTTGGCTGGTGTGTATAAATTTAGGAGGTAAGTGTGAAGTATTAGTGATTTTCAGCCATTTTGGCTGACATTTTTACACTGTGAGAGGAAGATTTCTGTTTGAAGTTTATTGGAGTTGATGATCAAAAGGTGGGTCAGGGCAGAAGTTTGCTAAAGCGTCTCCAGGAAGCATACATTTAATGAATGTCTGAGTTTTAATTGATATTTGACATTTCATCCAAGTCTGAAACCTCCAGGATTTAATTGCAGTAAAATCAATGGTACACCAGAAGTAATGAGGTGTGCCTGAATTATCCTGAAACAGATATAATTGCTGTATAATTCATCCAGCAGGTCCCAGTTTCCCAAGCCACAGTCAGTATCTCTTTGTTTTCCAAGTGAAAAGACGTCAGAAACTAGTGGGATAGAGTATAATCAGTCAGGGTGTTCTTGTTGCCTGTTTTGCTTTTGAATGTCATATAGAGAACAACATTTGAGAGGAGGAAAGGGTGCTGAAAGAGATGACGGCTTGCTGGCACCCTCAGGGTGCTTCATACTTAAGTGACAGGGAAGATGAGTGTGGAAGTGTGATGCCAGGGTGGAGCAAGCACTGGTGCAGAGGACTTTGTACAGCTGCGAGGTCTGGGTGGATATTAATGGTGTTCTCATTAGAACTGAGTTTTGACTTTCACTGCACTATGGAAAAATGTCTGCTATGGGCCAAGATGAAATGCTTCATAAATTATCAGCTGTCGTCTGCTGGAGTCACAGGTCTGAGCCACGGCACTTTGTGGAGATAAGGGACAATGAGGTACGTGGCCAGGGGAACTATGACTAAGGAGTCTGTCCTAAGGGGCTCTGCAGTACACACATCTCTGCTCAGGATTTCTTGTTGCCTGACCTCTGCTCCCTTTGGTTCTCCTGGAGAGAAATATTCCTAACATGGTGAATCCAGGTTGGAGGTCTTCTGCTGCCTGAGGATGCTTGACTCCACATATCCTCTGCTGGAGACCAGCAAGGCACTAGGTGTCAACTTATTTTACTGCACTGCCTCCTCTACTGCAGGAGTTTCCTTATGCACAGAGTACCTAAGCCTTAATTAAGGGCAGTCAGCTGAGAAGGCAGGAAATGAAGCCTGAAGGTAGAATTTGATGTGGTTCTTTCTACTGCTGCAACTACAGAGCTACAGAAGCAGCCTCTGTGGCCCCTCAGTGTTGTGTTAGATTGTGGATGGAACTTTCTTTTAAAAGAAAGGTAACTTGATAATGTAAGCCTTATTTTTTTTTTTTAACAAATAGATCATTTCCCAGCCCAAGGAGATGTAATAGGGATACACAGTCATATCGACTTTTACTAAAAATAATACAAGATAAATTTAGCTAATGAGTTCAGCACATATATGTCTTATTAGCCTTCCCCTGCTAGTCCTATACTGGCTCCTATCGTACATCAATGCTTCTTCCAACACATGTAAATAATACACAGAGCACAATTCAAATTCCCATAGAAAGCAACTTGCATTTAGTTACAAACAGAAATAAGTGCAGCAGTAATTGTATAGATCCATTTGGGCAGCATATGAAAAGTTGGGACAAATTCTGCACTTTTTGCTCACAAAAATAATCCATATCAACTTCCTAATGTCCCTGTGATAAACAGGGCTAGATTTTCTGAATGAACTTTATCTTGCAATATATTTCATATTCACTCCCAATGTCAACGGCACTTAAAAAATCTTACATATGTCTAGCTAAAGCATGGTGGATGGGTTCCTTACATTAATAAGGAATATAACCAATCAATTAGTATAAAAGACTGTCTCTCTCCATAATCACCTTAGTGCTACAAATGCAAAACCTTTCAAATAACCTATTATTTCTCAACGAGGCCAAGATTTTAATGCAAGTACCCTGTATTTATCAGCATAGCTCACTCACACAGCTTGTCTAAAGTTATCAACACGGGATAAAAATTTGAGATGTAAGTTTAAAAATGCTATAGTTGTCTTTGTGGTGACCTGGGTCCCATCTTTGGACTTTACTTAGGCTGGCCATTCCTGTGTTGCTTGAAGAAGCAGAGCACAGTGTGTTGCATGAGGCCATGTGCAGTGTTTGCTCCTTGCAGTAGCCATCTTAATGCACCAGTGTCATCGAGCACCATCATGTAACAGCAGTCTCCACTCCACATCAGTTACTGCTGCTTTAAACCTAAGCTTATATTGTGGTCATGCTTGCAAGCTGTACTTGCAAAAATGTGTGAAGAAAATAATTTTCAGACAGGTTGTCTTGAATACTGATGTGCAAGGTGACAAGTGTACCAATAAAGCATAAACCTTTGTTTCTGCCTTGAGATCGAAGTGACTGCGTTGTGAGATGATTACTTTCTTCTCACAGGACCATTGTTTTGTTTCACTCTGTTCTCTGTTTCTGTGATGATGCCGCACTTCTCCAACAGGGAATCAGTTAGGAATGAGCTCATAGGGGTAATGGGTGAAGGATAGATGGTTGCTGTCTGATGTTTTGCAACAGTATGGCTTCTTCCAAAGTATTGTTATATGGACAAAGCACTATATATGCTTTATTAGTGCAAGGGGCTTTCAGTATGAAAGTGTGAAGCAGAAGTGGTATATGCCTGTGTCCTTCACCTTGGTCTTAATCTACATCTTCTGGGTTTGATCTTGTCCACATGAAGATGGTGCTGTTGATTTCAGTGGGATTAAGTGCAGAGGGAATTATATAAGAAAGTGCTTTAGAGCTGGTCTGCATAGAACGAATTGGAAATACCAGGTGCAAGTTTAGGGAGAAGAAAGATGCAGATGTTGCATTTTCTCCATTTAGAAACAGGCATCCAAAAATCAATATTCTTTATACATAGTCCTGAAATATGCTGCCTAAGGTGACCTGGACACCATAGTGATGTGTGTCCTCGAAATCAGATCAATACAAACACCCGCTCCAAAGGTCTACCTTAGTCATAACAAGTATAACTCCTGACTACTCAGGACATGGGCAGCTCCCACAGAAAGTAAGCACAGACATAGCCTCCAATCAAGTGTGCTTATTGGGAATAACGTTTCAGGTACAGTTTGCTTGCTAACCCACTCATTGCAGGAACTTCTGCGAAGATCAGACCTGCCTGTAAGAAGCAGAAAATATATGCTTAATACAGCAAACACTGATGAAAAACATATGCTATATTGCTTCATTCAAGTGTGTAGTCTTGTTCATTTTTCTCCTCAAAACCTCAATTCATTGTGTTCATTGTGTAGATATATGTAATAAATATACAAAATTAATAGGGTATCTTTCCTCGTACATTTTTTTTCTCCTAATATGACCTTAAACAATTTTCAAACTGAAAAATGATGGGAAGCAGTGAGGCAGAGTTTTCAGATTAACTGTTTTGAGTGCAACGGAAAATTTCTCAGCATTCCCAAAAATGTTTCCATGTTCAAAGGAGTTCTTTCTATCTTAAAGTGGATGTTTTAACCAGAATATTTGCTGTTTTATGACTCTCTTACTCATGTTCATCCAATCACCAGTTTTCCTAGGAAACCCACTCAGGGCTAGGTTATCTATACCTGTAGAAGTCATGGAGACTGAACCTGTAGGAGGATAATGACATGTTAAGCCTTTCTGGCCTCTTGTGCTTTGGGTGAGGTGGACTAATACAGATATTCTCATCTTCCTGCGCCAAAGAAAGAAAAATATGCTAGAAATTCACATATGTGACACAATTGTCAGAAAGAAGTAGAAGACGAATTTCAAAATTCACCTCCAATCCCAACTGGAAGCACATAAACACTAATTATTTCTACAGTACTGCATCCTTTTAAAAAACTATTTACATCTGAACTCAATTAAAACCAAATCTGATCAGAGCAATCAGTTCAAAGGCAGGTCTCCTTTACCATCAGTTATATTTACAGACACTGATTAGAAAGGTACTGTGTATGCTTGGGATCTCCTTTCAGATAAATATTTGCTTTCTTTAATTCAGACCATTAATTCAAAGTATTTGCACTGCCAGCATACTGTGCAGTGATGGTCCTACACCAGCAAACTCCAGACCTTGGTCCCAGAGGGAACATCTGTTTAAAAGGAGACCATTTCTGTTAAAAAGTGTGTTTTTAAATGTTTGGCTTTTTTGAGTGGCTCATGTCCAAAAGCACCATTCAAATGGAGCATGATGCTACCTAATAATTTTATATAATACATAAGCAAGACAGTATAGTTTGAAAGGAGTATCTGTTACTTTAAAGTAATTTTGCTCTCAGTAATTAAGGCAAAGATACTTGTTTTTCTAAAATGGTCACCCGTAATGAGCCTGCAAAGAAACTGTTTCTGAAAAGAGCATATTTGAGTGAAGCACTGTTATTCTTAACAAATTAGTCATATTGCATCATCAACATAAAACAATGAAACTAAAGAGCCAGGACCATAATTTGTTCTCACGCATCCTGGTGTAACTCCACTGGGTCTGATCTTTGGGCACACTCGAGCTGAGCAGAGATGTCTTGGAAAAACCATAGTCTGAAGGCTGCTCTGCTCTCCTGAGGAGTGGGTGTCTGGATTGGAAGGCAGATGGGGATGGGAGGATCATAGGCTTGGCCACCTCCCTCCCTGCCTTTCCTCTTCTGATGTGCCAAGGGCTACAAGGCATCTTGTTGCTGGATGGGAGCTCCCCAGGGAGAGGGCAGCCAGCTCAGGAGGCTGGCTGTTTCCCACCTCCATTTGTACTATGGGGCTGCGGCAAAGCAGAGAAGCAAATATCAAATCAGATGGAATCATTCCCCTTTCCTGGCATAAGACAGTTACAGAAGCCCATTGTTTCTTATGCCTGTTGAGAAATGAGAGAAAGCAGTATATTTTGGTAGAGTTTGGAGAAAGATGCCTTTCTTCTCTGTTCAGATACTACAGTGGTCTGTGTCTTGATTGACCTTTGCAGTATTAACATTTTTAAAACCTATTTTTCAATTAAAATGGGCTGGAACAAATTTCCATTCTTGGTTCGGGATTAAGCACTTTGATTCAAACTGTGCTCTCAGTGAGGTTTCCAACAAAACATTTGACAAAGTGTGGAACTACTTCTGATTTCCACGCAGAGAATTAAAATCAAGATTTACCTTTGACATTTGAGCCTTCCTCCACTCCAGATAGGAGTTTGGACACTAATCTATGTTTAAGACTAGAATCTCATTCCAATTTTGCTATAAAAACAAATAAAAATCTCCTGTGCTCTTTTTAGCAACTCTGCAACTTTATACTTGTGAATAAACTGTAGAGTAAAACAGTAAAACTAGTAGCTAATATAGAATGATCTACTAAACGTCATCATCTGAACAGTTCTTTCTTTCCCCTTCCCCCACGTGTCAGCTTGTTCTCAAGTATTAAATCACATCCTAAAGGCTGCCCTACAAAGGAGCACCTGAGGAAAGCAGCTGTAGTAAGCAAGGGCCAGTTACATTCCTATGTGTGTACTCACAACTGTGACGGATGAGGGTGAGAAAGCTACGTGGGCAGGGAAGTAATTGGAAGTAATCACAAAACAGACTTGCATAAGTGAAATGATGCATACAAGTAGTCTTTGGAGATTAAAGATATTTGGTTTGGGAGAGGAGCTTTAATTGGAATTGACCTTGTAAAACATGCTCCCTTATGTTCAGGCTTATAATCATGGGTGGGCTTGCTGATCTATTTAAATATGCCTGGTTCACATTAACCACCCTGGTTTTAAAGACAGTTTTTAGATGCTTGGTAGTATCACAGAGAACAAATGGCTGTGTTTGAATACTGAGCCAGTGCAGTCACAGTTAATGGAAACGAGTACAGATGTTTGGTGTAGCACCTCAGACAGCACTATTATATAATGTTTTGACATAAGAAAACACTTTTCCTTCAGGAATATAAATTAATAACAAGCCAACTGCTTCTTCTAGGACACCAGATTTCCAGTTGCTCATGTCTAGATAGATTTTTAGCTACAACAGACATTAGAGGAAAAGATCTAGTAAATCTGAGAGTGTCCTAGAAAGTTTGGGCACAATGAGTTGCTTTAATTGTAACACTGATCTAAACGCAATAGGACCACTAAAAAACAGGCTATTTTGCACAGGAAGGCTGTGCAGAAAAGAAATGCTGTTATCTTTCCTCACTCTGGGTGGGGGCATGTGAAGGGCGGGGCTGGAAAGGGGCAAAGCAGATTTTTATGAGGAAGTCCGGGGCTGCACTTTACAGAATCTAGCTGCAATGAGTGCCTCTCTCTGACTCTCTTTTGACCTCTAAAATAGCTAATTGTCTAGAAACAGCCTAAAATCTTGCCTCTCTTTAGAAAGGAAGAGTGTGAATACTGGAAATTTTGAATTTGCAGAGTTTTGATCATGCATCCCTGATGTGAGCTGCTAGGGTTATTTATTTATTTATTTAATATGTATTTATTTATTTATCTATTTATTTGTTTGTTTGTTTGATAAATACTGAGTCCCCAGTAATTCACTCAGAGCCTTTGCAGGTACTATTTCAAGGTTTGCTCCTAGGCTGTTCCCTGCATCTGTTGTGCCCCTGTTAGTACTGTGGGATGATAGGAGCCTGGTGTCTTTCAAGGACTGGGCACTGCCAATGTGAAATGGAGACCAAGCTCTGTTTGCACTGGCAGGGGAATAGGAGGGTGGAACACCTCTGTTTGAGCTGAAAGCCTGCTCCATGCAAAGACTCTTGAGTGAACTGCCCCTGTGCAAGCTTCAAGCTTTCTAAGTGTCCACATTAAATCCATAGCTAAATTGCATAGAATTGGCAAGTGTAAGTAAACTGTAGTCCTCCTCAGGCAAGGAATTTGCAGTGTGAGAATACATAAAATGCTTTAAAATATTTGAGAATTGATGGCTGAAATTTGTGCTGGTGAAAACTCAGGTTTTAGTAAAATGAAGTTTTTCTCAGAAATAGTTTGCTTTCCTCTATGTTAAATATGAAAGAGAATACCCCTCCTCCTTCTTATCTCATTGGCCAAAATTGGGAACGTACTTTGTTGTCTGCCAAAAACCAAGTTTCCTGTAAGGAAACTCTTATCCCTGCACACAGTTTTTGGCTGGCTTCATGTGTATAACCTCCGTCACTGTAATGTCTGGGTGTAGCATCACACTTCCAGGAAACCAAACCAAATTCACATTTGACACAAATGACTCAGAAACTTATATTACAGTAATATGTTAAAGCATGCCGTCTGTGCAAGAAATGGGAATAGTTAAAACTATTTTTAAAGAAGTAGTCTCTGATCTTTTTCTCCCTACAGCCTCAGACTTCCTTAAAATCTTTTGACATGCCTCAGTTTTTTTTCAAACAATCTTCTATTGCTAACTTCTGCATAGGCTTTCAAAGTGGATACTGTCCAGAAATCCTATTACAATAAATTTACTGTATTAAAAAAATCTGAGAAGGAAATAAGATATGGTCATATTATGAAGTCTGACTGTTCACCACTGCCAGGTTTTCACCCAGTCCTTTGTTTATTGTCATCTTATCCTGCACTTAATCTCATTTAAAGCAAAGGTGCTTTAGTACAAAGACCTTAGTTGTTTTTGTTTTGTTTTGTTTTTTAAATTTTGAATGCCTTCTGCATATATGGTACCACATTTGAATCTCATATTCATGCTCTTTAAAGTGGTTTTCACATCTGTGATGCTGTAGAAATAAATTGTTACAAAAGCTTAAGAGCTGTAAGCCTAACCAAAATGTATTTCTCTGGCTCTGTCTCCTTTGTGATAAATAGCAAGGCCAGCTTTCCTGTATTTTTAGGACAGATCAATTACCATATATATCTAGAAATCCTGCTTAAAGAAATGGATTAGCAAATGTGAATAAGAAATCAACAGTGTATTAGAGTGCATATCCCTTAAGGATCATTTGCTTTAACTGGAATTGTCTTGGGATCTCTAATACCTCCTTGGAGGGCCATCATTTGGAGCTCTCCAGGTTGACAGTCCGCTCGGAGGACACACCATAAGAGCAGCCCTCCCCAGACCTGCAGTGCAGGGTCAGCAAGGACCTGCAAGCAAAGTGCTGCTGAGACACTTCAATTTACAGCCCTGAGGCTGAAACACAAGGTTGGCTGCCCTGGGCGAGCTGTGTGGCCACAGCCAAAAGGAATGGGACTACAACGGCAGCCAGCTGGCCTCAGTTTTTTGACGCAGTCCTCCTAGCTGTCCACATCACTGCAGCAGCAAGTGGGAAAAAACCGTGTGATTTAAATACCTGACTGCGCAAATACAGAAAAAAACGTATGATTAGCAGTGGATTTTCATTTTGCCTGGGGGAAGGAGGCAACACAGAGGATCTGTTCCAAACACATCCTCCTTCCCCCGTTATCTGGAAGACTGTTGTGCGAACCAGAACGAAGTGGGCTGTCCAGATGAGTCCTGTGCTGGCGGCTAACGTGGTCGTGGTGGCGGTAGTCTTTTCATTTACTGGGTGGCAGCTGTTCAGCAAAGCATTAAGTGTTTCGGCATTTTTTGAGACGTTTTCTGCTGCATCGGGTTCGTGCCACCTAGTGGTGACAGTCCCACCGTGCCGAGTCCCATCGCCAACGCAGGCAGTGCTTTTCACATCTTTTCTTGGAAAACAAAGATAATTAGAGTGTACTTTCAAATAATAAAGCGCCATGTCCTAGATTATTAATCACTACGCTGGATGCTCTGGTAAGTTTTGTCTTTCCTCTCCAAACCGCACATCAGCCCTTACAAGACTGCAGATGATATCCTGGACTTTGGTGAAAGAAAATGCCAAAGGCATGTGTTAACATCTGGAAATTTGCCTGCCCACTCCGGCTGGCTCTGACTGCATCTTAAAGCCAGAGGCAACGCAGTAATAAAACAGAAGAATAGAGAAGTGCTTCATTTGGGCAGTTCTCACTTTTTCTTCAACTCAGCCACTTCTTCAACTCAGCTGCCCAAGTCCCCACACAACTGTCAACAGTCTGTTCATTTCATGGAAGCCCTGAAAGGTATATCTGAAAAAATAAATATTTCTAAATATATTTATTTAACTGTTCTTGTCTTTCACTTCAACTTATGATTATTGTCTAAACTTAACACAGAATACACGGGCTTAACAACAAGTTGTCAGGAAACATGCAGTAAATTTTAAATTCAAATTCCTCCATTTGTCTTTTTTCAATCATGTTTTCATCCTCACTTAAGCAAAGTACTTTTGAAGATTTGTTATCTTTTTGGTTGGACAATTTAATTCAGGGAGGGAGAAAAAAATCCAACAACTACCCGGCATCTATCCACATTGCAGAATTGGAGTTGTACCAGGAATGAATCTGGACCAGCAGATTTATTGACCAAAATACAAAAGAAGAAACTGTTGACTTCAATCTTTCTGCACTGATCAAGTCACAGAACAGAATGCAGTTTTAATGAACAGACTGCAGTGGAAAATTTCTAGTATTGTGCATTCGTGTACGGTTTAATGGATTCAGGCCAATACTGAAAAGAAAATCAGCACTCAAGTCTTCAGAGAAACTGTCATGTCATAAAATCTGTATTGTTCGCACTCAGAGATCTAAGATTCGACTTGCCCTGGTGAGGAGGTAGGAAGCAATCTGAAACCCTGAGTTGCTTTATTTCCCAGGAACACAGGAAAATGTGGTGCTTCTGCTACTCCTTTCTGGAAACTGATAGATTAGCTTTAAATTAATAGTAAGAACCTCTATAAGTACTTATGATAGAAATTGCTGATAAAAGCTCCTGCTAATATGTAACCTTTATTCTGGTTCCTCAGTAGTTGGTCCTGCTGCTTGTGTGATGTGTGGTCCCTGGTCTTGTTCTCTGCCAAATATCCTTCTTCCAACAAGCCTTTCTACCACTGAAATTACCCAAAATGCTTAGGAAGAAAATAAAACTTCTGAGTATAACAAATTATATTATGCCAATAAAGGCTTTTAGGGATTTAATCGGTGTTCCTTAAATAATCCAGTTCAAAACACAATGAGAACTATGTCTGAGAGATGAGCCATGGATCTCAATGAATGTAAAATGTGGATTAGAGAAGCATCATTTGATGAGGATTAAATGTTTTATAGACAGAAGAAATGAAAGAAATATGGCTTATTTAAGCTGTCTTAATACCATGCTATTGGTGTTCAACGAGTGTCAGAGGTGGATGGTGCAAATGCAGATGTAAATTAGGAAGAGCTGCTGTGTTAGAGTTACATTTTATCAGGACAGATGCAGCATGCTATGACAGAAACCAACATAAGATCTTCCTTAACATCAGATTGTTTATTTATGGATGACTGTGTCTGGGTGGAAGCAGAAAAAAAATCAAACATTAAATCTCAAGTAATTTTTCTAAGTTTGAAAAGGTAACAGCTTCACAGAGGCCTCCAGCATGGCCCATGCTTAAAAGAGAGACCAAAAATGGAGAGAAAACAAAAAATACCCATCTTTATACACAAAAGTCAAGAACAACATACTAGCTGTGACAATGCAATCAAGCTGGATTAACTTCTTGGATCCTCTTGCAAGTGTTCAATTAACATATCAAATGATTTTCAAACTTCTTCCTGGTATTATTTTTATAATTTAATTTCTGATAATACCAGAACAGACTGAGACTTTTCTGTCTTTCAATTGGAAAATTTAGCGTTGCTTGTTTTTTGTTTTTGTTTTTGTTTTTGTTTTTTTCCATCAGGTGGTTGTCTATAGAATATTTAATTTTCAAATATTTCCACATTATATTGTATCCACCAGGGAAAATATTCTGTGGGAAGTTAATGCCACACTGGAGGCAATGTTCTGCCCTGGACCCTTTTTCCAAATATAAGGTGGGATATAGTTTTCTGCTTGCCTTAGTAGCCTCAACAGTTTTGCAAATGGGTGTTAAACAGTCACAGAGGGCCCTTATTTACTATGCTGCTGCACTGGACACTGTGCAGTCAGGGAGGTATGTGCCCATTAAAAAAAAATAAAAAATCAGGACCACCGGGACATTCTGAAAATGTTAACCCTTCTTTTTTGTATGTGCAAATTAAAATCCAAATGGAAACTTTCAGCATAAATCAGACAAAAGAATTATGGCTTTTCTATGTACTTCTATTTTAAAATATATATTTAAAAATCTATGCACTACTCACACAGTTTCTTTCCTGCAACTTTACATCCTGAAGGATACTGCTTTGTTCTGCTGAGAGTATTTCAACTTGGCTGTGCAAGTAACAGTGGTTGAACATCTGCCTGGACTAACCTTTAAAAACAGTTAACTACTGTCACTGTTGGTTTTAATTCACTCTGACACTGCTCTTTAGGTTAATGCTTTCACCATCATTCCCTTCAGAACAGGATGGTTCTTCCTTCTCTTGAGGTCATCAGGAATGTTCTTCCTTACATCAGCAGGATTTTCATGACATAACAGAGCTTTCTCTCTTCACCCAATATTGTAATTAAGGGATGGATTTTGATGGTTCATTCCAACTGATGATGGTGAGACCCAGCATATTTGTAGGTCAGAAGGTATATATTTCAATCACAAAGCCTTTTGCTGCCATTTCAGATTAAAAAACAATGAAATTTATTCAGAATTTATCTGGCACAGTCTCTCTACGTAATAAAAAGCTTTGTCAGAATTCACAACTACAGATGGCTCCCATGAATGACATCAAACCACTGCTCATGTGGGCCAGGTTCAAGCCACTGACTAGAACATAAAAGGTTATAATACATACTCCTTTTTATGTCTCTTAGCAGATATAGTCAGCCAATGACTAGACCCTGTGTCTAGATCTGGCCTACAAAGCAGTTAACTGGTCTGTTGAAAGAAAAGAGATACCTTCGTCAGACTGTACCTCTGAGATTGCTCCACTGATTTAAGTGGGAGCCCCTTATGAGAAGGAAATTGCAGGATTTTGTTCAAGGTAGTGGCAGAGAAAGAAAAACCCTAATGAAATTATCTTTGGAAGTGTACCCCAGCAAGTCAGGTATTTTGAAATGAATCCAAAGTATCATATTTAATTGCACATATTTTCTAAAAGCTGTTAAATACAGAAAGTTCTGGTTTATCTGAAGTAGAAAAGGCCTCCAAGACTAAATTGATTGAAACTTAACTTTCAGGTATTGAGATTCATCAGCTGCAACAAGGACCAGATTGCTGGTTGAGTGGCATTTTCCTTTCCCATGGTATTCGTAACTTTAGATTTTGAGACAGATTGAAAGAAAATAATAGAAAGCATGGTGTTTGTGCAGACTAGCTTTAAAAACTGTGCCCATTTTATAAAGGTACTGAGAGCACATCTCCAGTGGGAGGTCTGGCTGCCAGGGGTTGGGGACAATGTAGTCAGTGCAGCCACAACAGAGGTCCCCAGGCAGTACCACAGGAAGGCTACAGCTGAGATCCAGCCCTGTCCTAGGGGAGCTGCTGCCAGTCGAGTCTTCATCTGAGAGACAGTGCTGCTGCCTGGCCTCAGCCCATGCCCAATATGGTTGTTTTGTTTTAGCTGGGAAGGTGTGGAGTCAGTATCAACCACACAGGTCTTGCATTCGGCAAATCCCGCTAGCAAGCCCACAAAGACCATCAGGAACCTTCAGACCTCTCCCTGGGACCACCAGGGGTAAGGCCAGGCTCAGCCTGTAACTCCACACTCACACTCCCTGCAGCTGACACAAAGACTGATGCTGTCTTTAGACAGAGATGAATAAGGCACTCCAGAAACACGCTCAGTTTGCTCAGTTTCCCTGGTGGGCATTATGAAGGAAACAATATTTTTGAGAAACTCAATATATGTGTGTCACAGTGATGCCATACCTGCCATAGAAGGGACTTCAGTATTTTTACCAACTGCTGTTTACACAAGACTCTATTAGAATGGTGTCCTGGGGGGCTACAATATGGGGAACGAGGTAGAAAACAACTGTGCTGGTAAATATTAGATTTCTTTATGCTTGTATGTATGTCAGATGGAAGTGAAGCTCCGATAATTACAAAATTTCAGCTTTAGTAAGGACATGGTGACAAGATCATTTAGATGTGATTTGTACGGCACTGGATTACCTACCAGTCCAAATATATGGGGCAGGATGCCACTTCTGGTGAATTATCCAGAGTACAGAGTTTGTTATTTATACTGGCTTTATATTGCCTGAGGGGAATTGGCAATACCTAGTCAGACATAAAACTGGTGTGGTATGGATAGAATATATTCAGACCAATAAAACCTTGAACATCTTTTTAGCACATTCAAATCACGTGCCTGCAGCACTTTGCACCATAAAGCTGCAGCGTTTTGGTGCAGTATTCAGTGCCCTAAAATATTCTTGTGTATTGCCTAACATAAATCCAACTATAGAGCTGAGCTGCAGTAATGAAAAGCTTATACAGAGTGTTCACAAGCTCTCATCCTTGTGAACAGCCAAAACCATGTGACAGAACCAGTCAGATTCCTTACAATACCTAAATACAGGTAAGAAACCTGTACACCAGCTGATGTGTGTGTACCTAGTGCAGACAAAGGCCAGGAGAACAAGGAGCTCATTGGTCAGGTGGTAGTCCAGGACTACAATATCCTGCCTTGTTGCGGATTTGTGTTTGGCTCTCTACTGAGGGCAGCTAGAGCAGAGTGCACTCAGATGTTCTGCTTATCTGTATTTACTGGCACTGTTTGAGGTGGGAAAAGTTTTTCAATTTGGCTTTCACAAACTTTTAAAGCCAGGTACCATCACTGGCAGGGACACTTGTGGCCACTGCTAGTGACAGCAGGTCCTATGCCTAGTTGCAAAGTATACATACTTGAAGAGAATGCATGAACATAATTTGGGAACATCTACTATGGTACTTCAATCAATGCCTTCAAGTAACCTTATCAGAGGGTACTGGATCTAGTCAAGTAATTGTGTACATCAAGTCTAGTTTTCCTAGATATGATGCAGCTGGCATGGTAATATCTAACAGGCTTTGTGGTTTGTGGATAAATCTAGGTTGGATATGTAACTGGTGGAGCATTATTAATCCTATGGGTTGGTAGGATTTCAGGAGGGAAGAGGCAGACATTGAAAAAGAAAAAAGTCTGGTCTGTGTTTAGTAGGTATATGATCAGGCTGCACCAGTAAAGGCTTGCCATCTGCTCATAGTTTACTTAACAAAAAATGAAAACAAGAAGACCAAAGAGACTTGCATTGCAGTTACTAGAGGGTTAATGAATAAAATGAAAGATAAAAAAGCTGATATGGCTCAGGTTCTTGAGAGCATCTGCCCCTTCATAAAAACAATTTTGTGTGTGTCTCTGTGACAGAAAACCCTCACCATAAGCTGATGCAGTGACCCAAGAAAAGCATACTACAGTGGAATATACAACTTTCCAGATGCCACAAGTAAGGGAAAGGAGGTAACAAGCTGTTTGTGAGGAGCTAGCTACCCCTGGTATGTACACTGAATGAGATCCTGATAAGGAGGGAGAATATATGATGAATGGAAGTGCCACTGGTTTTTCCTGTAGTTGGGTGCTGAGGTTATTTCTCCTTTAATTGTCTCTTTCCCAGTCTGTCTTCAAGACTGTTATAGCTACCAGTACAGTGCATTTCAAGCTATTAATAATGTCTCTTTCAATTGCCACAGCAAGTTTACACACAGTTTTTCAAAACATTACTCTATTGTATTACCATCTTTTTATAGAGAACAGATACAGGTATCAGCACAGATGATGGACACTGTGGCAAATTGCACTGACAGATCACTACTACCAAAGCAAGAACAATTTTTACATTCTCCTTTACCACAGTGCCCAGATGAACTGTGTTGACCTAGATACGCAAAACCTGAACTTGTTTGAACATTTCCATTCTGTCCTCCAGGCTGTTGAAGTAGACTGTCTGTCCACCTCCTGAAGCACTCTGCCAAGAGCTGCTCACATCTGGACTCCAAAATGTAAAGGACAATCTCCTTTGGACAGTTTGGCTAATTCCATTCCCTTAATAAGTCTTCCCTTCTAAATGGCTGTCCGTCAGTATTATGGAAGTGTGTTCTTACTGATGTGTGCATGTAGCACCAATAATGTGATGACAGGTTCCAAACGTTACAAATGGCATGCAGGGCAAAGTAAGAAATTAGAAGAAAAATTACAAAAGTTTCATTTAACAAAGTTCAGCATATCTCTTGCAAAATATTTTCTTAACACATCATAGAGGGTTTTAGCCATCTAGCAGATGGTCCTCTACAGTGACTATTTGCTTTCCCTTTTGAAGCTGAGCTGTGTTACCTTGCCAACCCAGCTGAGCCTGCCCACCAAATCCATGAGGCACTCAAGGTCCAGCTCTTGTTTCCATTGTTTTGGTGCAGTTACCAGTGCAGCAGACCATCCTGGGATTACACACACACATCCTTCCCACAGGAGTTACTCCCTGAAGGGTTGTCAGAACAGATTATTTATTGCCAGCAGTGAACAATTTTGCTACTGCAGTGTGCAAATCTTATGCACCTTGTAAAACAGAAAGGAGATTATTTCTACAGGAGGAACAGCCATATAGACTGGCAATGACTGAGTGCTTAGAGCAGCACAGATGTCACAAAGCAAGGCTCTGTGCTTCCTGCAGAAGATCACTGTTGTTTATACCTAGAAGTTGAGTGCAAGCTCCTTTGCTAAAAGGATGGGCACCTGTGGTTTCACTGTGCTCTTCAGGTGAACATTAAAATTAAATCAAAATGATGCATGCTTTCCTACTTCCCTTTTTCTTCTAATATAAAAAAATGAAGAAAAATGAAGACAGCCACTACTGCCCTTGCATCAGCTACACACATCTGAGGTACTCTCTCTATTCTGCTTCTGAACCTGAACCAGTTGTAAAAAACTATCTTGTGCTTTTATGAAAAAAAAAAAAAAAAAAAGCTCATGATTAGTAGATTCCAAACTATGGTTAGGAATCTCATTATTCTCACTTTAAAGAGGAAGGAATTACAGGCTAAGGATGCGGAATTCTAAGGTGGTCTGATCTGAGACGTTTTACAGTTCCAAGATCACTCTGGGTTGCCACAGAGGTTGGCAGCCTGTGGTTATGCAAAGCCCTGCTGTATGTGTCTGGCCTTGGGGCTTAAAAATGAGGTTCTCAAACACATCCATCACTTTTGACAGTGTTTTGCCCTAAGAGATAGCATGCAATGCACAAATAAGCAGATGGTGGGTTGAGAGTTAGACCTGTCTATCCATATTTGATGTTCATTGTATGACCTCTTTTGCAATTTTAAAGAATTATATAGACTTCTCTGCAATTCAGAATGAAATTGTACCAGAGAGACAGACTAGTTTAAGATGGTAACAGTTAATGCTTTTGCTGAGCTCAAGAATGTGAAGTCAGAATATCTTCAAATCCAGACCTCTGTAAGCAACAAAACACTGCCCTTTAATGACTGCTGGATCAGTTGTCACTTGAAAGAGGGATTGAAATGAGTTCTAAAATTAAAGTAGCTTTAACACTGCAGTTTCTAAATGAGTTGTAAAATAAGCTGGGACAAGTTTGCACAAGAAACATTTGCTACTAAGTGTAAAACCATGGGACCTGAGCCAGGCCAGCTGTGCTAATGCTCCTCCTTTGGTCCTGTACCAGTGGTGCCAGAGGCTACAGACTCTGGAGGTAGAAAACCTGTTTCATTGCTCTCATTTTATTCCCTCAGGCTGACTCATGGAGTGGAATTGTCAGGCTTCACAGCAAGCTGCATCTAGCCTTCTTTGGCTGGAGGGAGGGTTGCTGATATGTCATGCTCTGAGTTTTGGCAGGAGAGACCATCGGTGTTAAATGAAAATAAAGAGACTTCAGGTTATCAACTCCTTCAAGTAGGGTTGCCTGTGGTATACAAGCAGCGAGAGAAACAGGTCATAGGAAGGTCCCTACTTAGTTAGACCTAATAATTAGCTGTTCACAGGCTGAAGTTCAAGAGAAAGCTGCTCAAACACTTGAGCAGCTGGGACAAAGAGACAGAGTTGCTGGGACAAAGAGACAGAATAGGTCAACAATAAAGGTCTGGACATGCAGCAAGAGCTAATGAAGCTAATGGGAAAACAAACACCATGAAAAGAAAAATGTATGGGTCACAAATTACTCATTGGAAATTCTACACAAAAGAAATAATTTTCATATGGTTTAAACCATATCTTGTTTCATTTGAAGAACAGCAACAAGATCTAAATATGGAATAAGAATCAGCAAGGTGAATTAAAAAACTTGCATTTGTTTTATAGGAAATAAAGGAGGAAGATGGTGAACCTCTAAAGTGTTGCAGAAATGTGAAGTGACTTGAAGTCAAAACTACTTAGGTGTGTTATGTAGCAACACAACCTTTAAATGCTTATTTGTTTTAGATAATGGAATCCAATAAATGATACAGACCAGTTACTGAGGGACACACATTTACATCAGTTGCAGCTAGTTTATTTTCCAGAAAACTGGACACAATCTTTTCCTTTTTTCCCCAGACTATGAGTTTGTGAATGCAGTGGAACTTTTTCTACCCATAGGCCCATTCTTATATTTTCATTATTTATTCAACCCTTGTATGGAAATAATGCTATAGGCATAAGTGTCTTAGTATTCTTACAAAATATTACCTTGAATAACTGTATATTCAGTAATGTGCACACATTGAACCTGAAGTGGCTGGTATACATCACCAGTGATCAGGAGCATGAAGATACTACTAGCTCAGCAGTTGACATATTTACTCACATAAGCAATTCCTATCTATTAGCTGTAAGGAGAAGATTTAAAGTGCAATTTAAATCAATCAGTGCCTACAGAGCAATGTGAATTCTGGTGTTTCAGGATAATTTATTGTGTTTTACCTTAAAAAAAAGGGACAAAGTTAACAAATATAATAATCTGCATTTCAGGATGGTGTGGTGTCCTATTATGTTTCTGCACT
Source organism: Formicarius rufipectus (assembly GCA_013399695.1). Taxonomy (NCBI): domain Eukaryota; kingdom Metazoa; phylum Chordata; class Aves; order Passeriformes; family Formicariidae; genus Formicarius; species Formicarius rufipectus. Next base: position 1,074,446 of record VXAU01002072.1, read on the forward strand.
GAAGAATCAAATCCATCTCCAAATTTAGACAGCCCCAAACCATCTATAAAAGCATTATTATAGTTTGGTACTTGAGGATGACCCTAAAAACATACTGAAATTATGTTTGGCCCGGTTTCCACGCTTATCAAAGAGGAGAAATTATTCTTGGCAAACCTGGAATCTGTGTTTTGAACATGGAGTTTACCAGCTGGCTTTTCACATTCTGTAGCAAGTTTTGTGCATTACTTTAGAAAGTGTACTGAACTAGACTCGACTGAAGATTACACAATAAATCACTGCAATAACAAACCAAACTACTTGATTTGATGGACCTAGCGGTTTCAAATGTAACCAGGAAGTAAATGATAACAAAATTATTGTCTTGATCTTGAAATTCATGAATAAAGATGTGTGAAACTTGGAAACACAATCAACGCGGCACACTTCTTCCGTCCCTCCCCGCTCCGGCCGTCCACATCGCAGACGAACATTTTCCTTGGCTCGCAAGTGCTTCGTGGCCGATGTGTGCTTTCCGCCGTCCCGCAGGGGCAGCAGCAGGTGCCGGCAGCGGGGCTGGCAGCGGCACCGCCCGCGCTGGAGGCCGGCAGGGTGTTTGCATTGCCGAGGGGTTGTCGGGGCTGCCCGCCGGGGAGAGCGCCGCCACGGCAACCGGGCCTGCCGCCGCCGCCTCGGCACCGCGCTCCTCGGCAGCCGCGTCCGTCACACACGGCGCGGAACAGGCGCGATGGAGATCAGAAGGGAGAAGGCCGTCAAAAAAGAGAGCCCCGAGGTAAGAGCTGAACGACAAGGTGGATTAGGATCTCCTGACCAGGTGGCGGGGTCGGCTGAGGTGGCGAAGGCAGACCGGCGGCTGGCACAGCATCGCAGAGGCTCCAGAAAGGTAAGGAGGCTTGTTTTTTCCCTTGTCTAAACGCTGTTTTTGTACCAAAATAAAGCTGCGCGCCTGCACACGTGATTTGTTTTCTGTACCCAGGCGCCCACCATCCCCACGGCCTTGCACCGCCTCCCCCCGTCCTGCCTCCCCCCACCCCGGCGCTGCCGTACAGGGCCATCATCCTGCCGCGGGTGGGCGTGGGGGCGGTCGCGCTCTCCACACGAGTGGCACGGCGACAACACAGCCCCGAAGGCTGNGCACGGCAGTGCTGCGGGCCCGGCCCCACCATGCCCATGCGGTTCGGGGTGAGGCGGCAGCGGAGAGCGGGCCCGGGGGCGGCCGGAGCGGGGCCGGGTCTGTGGGAAAGGGGAGACCCCCGCGCTACGGGCACGCGCCAGTAAAGACAGGTGACAACGGGTCCAGGCTGTGTTTGTTCCTGAAACTATTCGCTTAAAGATACAAATAAGGGCGGGGATTGCTTTTCTTCGTTGGTTGGTTTTTGTGTTTTTGTTTTATTTCCTTTTTTTTTTTTTTTTCTTT
>VXAU01002073.1:5800-18676 GCA_013399695.1 Formicarius rufipectus
GTTGGTTTCTATTACAAGCAGTACATTAAGAGATTTATCTCTTTGCTAGGCTTTTAGGAGGCTGAGATTTGGCATGAACGTGGCTTAGCCTAGCGAAGAGTTTTTGGACGAGCAATACCTGGCCATAGCGCTATTTTACAGGTGTGGGCGCAGAGGGAACTGCTGGAAGGAACTGTGGCCAGTCAAACCCCTTCAGTACCTTGCCCCCCTGCACAACAGAGGAGAGAGATGGAATCCCACCCGCGCAGCCTGAAGCCTCTGGGGGTATTCGACGAGCAGTTGATACATTTCGGTGCCTCCTTGCTGCTCCTGGAGGATTTCGGCCGACGAGGCCGCCCCCGCCCCGCAGAAGTGCGGGATCCATACCCTGGTGGACGTCCCCGCCGCGGCTCTTGGCGCTGCCCCGCACACCCTCTCCCCACGGCCGATTCGAGCTGCGGCTGGGGCTGCACCATCGCGAGCAGCGGGGGCTTCCCCCCTCTCCCCCGTCAAACCAAAAGCCACTAGATGCGTCGCGCCCAGGTGAAAGCCTCCAGCCTTCAGGAGCGTGTCCCTCTGGCCCTCGGCGCCGGCAGACTCGGACTCCCCCGCTGTGCACCGCAGCGAGGTGGGAAAGAGGGTGCTGTGTGTGCGTAGGGGGAGTTCGCCCCCACGCCGCGGAAGTCTGGGCGTCCCGTTACGCCAGTTGTGGAGGCAGAGGAGGGCAGGAGCCCGTGCGCGACGGGGGTGGTGGAGTGGGAAGGGGGAGATAGATACTCACTGTGAAAGAAGCTGCGCCCATGGGTCATGTCTGTTCCTTACACAAGGGGCTTCGGTCTCCACTAATTCCATTTAGATACGGGAGGACTTCCAGTGGCGGGGAGAGGATGGAAGTAAGAAAAGAAGAAAAAAATATCCCAAAGCCCACACACACAGAGCACAGCGGAGCAGCCCTTCCTCTCCTTCGCTCTCCCTCAATGCCTTCAAATGATCACGGCCGGCTCAATCCCATCACACCCGAGCGATCACCAGCACCGCCAGGAGCGTTGCATCGCGGCGGCGGGCAAGGCGGCGGCGGCGGCGGCCCGCGCATCCAGGTACCGGCGGGCGGCAGCGGAGCGAGCCGAGCCCCTAGTCACCAGTTTCATACAGAACCAAAAGCAGATCGAAGCATTTCCTGCAGGACTCCGAGCCCAGCGACTTCCAGCCCTTCGGCTTCTTTTGATGCATTGAAGAAGGGATTAATGGGTCCGTCATCAGCTCCCTCTGCTTGCTTCTCTGAAGGGGTGGGGGCGCGGGCGGGAGGGAACCCAAAGAGGAGGGGTGGGGTAGAGAAAGATTTACCAAATAGGGAATTTAGTCATATTTATGTGCAATGTCTTCCTTATTAGAGAAGAAATCCTTTAAAATCGAATAAATCCATTTTTGCAAAATCTTCTCCCTGCGCGTCGCATAGTATCAAGTGGTAGCAGCAAGAGGTTGAAAACACATGGCACGGTCTGAAATCCCCTCGGGAATGGATGGAGCGAGAAAGAAATGGATGAGGATAGATAGATGCCCCCTCACTTCTCCAGTCCAGGGCGAGAATCAGAAGAAAGCCCTGGAGACTCTTCCATTCATTCAGTGCAGGGGAAGGGGAGGGGAAGGGTGGGAGGGCGGTGGTGGTGGGGAATGAATGATTTCAAAACTGCGAAAGGAAGAGTAAGATGAGGGGGATCGTTTCCCCTCCCCTAATCAGTTCATGGATCAGATAAAATGCTCATGAGTTCCCCCTTGACCTGCACCTGCCAAAGGGAAATTGAAAAGATTTTCCCCCTTGAGAAGCGACTTCTTCATCTACACACCCACACCCACGGACGCATACAGACACGCACACACACACTCACAAAAGGGAGCAATAAAGTTTATCTGCTAATCCTCCGGCAGCAGATACAGTGATTGCCTCTTCCAATCAGCCCAGAGACGACTGAAAAATCTCTCCCTTTCTCTCCCGCCCTCCTCTCGCGTCTAGGACTTACCTTCCTCTTACCTCCCAGCTATACCCCACCCCAAACACCCATCCCTTTGACAAGGCTACGGAAGGCAGTGGTCAGGGCGGGAAGGGAGGGGAAGAGAATAGGGAAAACATAATAAGAGTACTGAGAAAAGCTGAAATGGTCTCAGCGGGAAAGAAGAGGAGTGGATGAACAGAAAGGACTCTGTCCCTCTTTGGCCCCGAGAGCCGGCCCTGCAGAGCCGCGGCAGCGGCACCTCTCTCCCGCAGCACCGCGGCCCTGGCACTCCCGGTCTGGACGAGGGGAGGGCGGCAAGAATGGTCAGGGAGCGAAACGCACCGTTGGAGTGGCGGGAAGAGCCGTGGGGAAGGGAAGATTTGTGCTACAGAAGTGCGAGGGGAGCAGGATAGGATCTCCCGGCTCCTCTGCACCGCTGTTGCTGCGGTCAGGCTAGGTATTAATCAGGGCGGAAAAGCCGCCGACCCCCACGGGGATGGGGGTAGAAACAGGGGACCCGGAGTACCCACGCTGCAGCGGAGATACCTCGGAATCGGAGACGGCCCCGCTCCCCCTTACCCGCACCTGATGTTCGAGCCTTTTCGCAATAAGAAAAAAGTGTGTCTGGAAGCGCAACTGAGGCGGGGAGAGGGGGGGGGGCAGTGTGAGGATGCTCTGGGGGAGGCTGTAATTTAATTAAAAATTAAATACAGCCCGGCATCCTCCTTTCCGCAGGTACGGAAAGGCACAGGAGAGGCGTGCGCAGGTGGGATGGCACTGATGGTCGTGCGCCAGCGGCCCCGCGGCCGGGCGCGGAGCCGCGGTGTGTATCCGCGGAGCCGGACTAGCTACTGGGGCCAGGTCGGGTCTTGCCCCCAGACCTGGGTCTGCCGACGGGCTGGGGAGCAGGATTAACGTAGTCGGGAGGCCTGTTATCTTTAGAGTACTTTCTAATGAGTCAGGTACCCTCACTGCCTTTGGAACAGTGCTGAGCGGCTATTCTGCAAGATGAATCATGAGAAAGCCTAGATACATCATTTATTTGTTTGTTTGTTTATGCAGTTGTTTTCCCAGTAGATCGCCATGCTTTAATAAAGAACCTCTGGGGTTTTTTTCAGCCTGTGGATTGTCTGCTCCATGCTCTGAAATCAAGACTCTATCTGCCATCAATGCTTATGAATGCAGGCAGCCAGCAATAGCGGCATGCACATCAGGGTAAGTCTGAGGCAATCTTGGCCAGCAGAATTCATCCATTCAACCAGCCAGCCAGCCATCAGCCCAGCCAGACTGACTGAGCACTTAAAAATCGCCCTGGGTGAGAAGGGCACTGGATTTTGCTACAAGGCTCTGCAGTAAGCTCCTTATAATAAGGAACAGAGAAGATATAAGACTTCATGAAAGGATTCACCTATGTTTTGTGTAATCTATCTTGCCATTAGCAACATCATCTGCAGCTGTTAATCTTAATAAACTGTCCTACTTTGCTTTCTAACCCTCTCAGCACTTCCTCTGACCTTCCATATTCCCCTCCACTACAAGTTATAGAACTCTATTTGTTCAGTAATTGAAAGTCACCTGATTTACCCATTGGATAAACTTCTCTAATACAGACGTGCAATCTGCCTTGGTCAAGCAACAGTAGAGTAACTGAAAAAGGATAGTGTTGAAAACAGTCATAAGAATGTTTATAGACACTCAGATGTTTCTTCTGCAGGATGATGCAGACATCTATATGGCTAAGTTTCAAGTTATAGTTACTTAAAAAAAAAAAAAAAAAAGAAAAAAGAAAAGGAAGGTTATAGAAGAAGTAGGCACAAAACAGTTGATTTAACTTTTTTGGGAATTGTGCTGTGTCACATCATATAACTGAGCTTCAACATTTTTCCTTTTCTGAAATGGGGTGCTTTTGACTTTACCGTTCTTAGACCTCCTTTGGTTGTCACTTTTAATTTTAAGGATGCCATTGCGATCATATTGAGAAACAGTAAGTGGTACATACAAAATGTGCTTATACCAAAATGTAATCAATCACCATAGTTATGGAGGGAGACATCCACAGTATAGCTGAGCAATCGTCACGGTGGCTGTTGCGTGTTCTCATCAGCAATGAGATATCTCAGGATCTACATAGTTGAATATTAAAAGCTTATTCAGACGTGTTTATAAGAAAGAACAGGGTTTGCAAGTTAGACTGGTCAAAATCACTTTCTACCTCAATAGATATCACTTCTTGAGAGAGTTTGAAATTTTGAGCTTCATGAAACTATTGAAGTCTACACCACCATCTTTTTTGGCTTTATGTCTCATTTTGTTGCAAAATCTGTTTATGTCTGGTTCAGTAAATGCTCCACTGTGGTGGGTGCATCTTTCATTACCCTGCTATTGTACACGTAAATTTTTATAGTGTGTATTTTTTATGTCCTTTTTTAGCCAATTGCTAGAACTTTACACTTCTGTTAGGCAGTAAACCAGAAGGGAGAAAGAGATTTGCATTTAAACAAACATGAAATGCTTAAAAAAGTGGAAAAGCATAACCATAAGCAATTCTCTCAAATGCCATCTTGGTATTGTTTGGAAGCCTTTGGATTTTACTTGGTAAGAGTCCTATTGATTTTTAAATGAGTTTAAGGGGGTTTTTAAGTTTTGCATTTTCTTTCGAACATTGCTTTATTTTATGGAATGACAACTACACTTTTAGATTATAAATGTACTTTTATTGGTTCTATGTTAGCTGTCAACTGAAATCTTATTTTTAAAAATAAACAAGACAACCAAACATAATTATGTTCCTTGATTCAGTACATACAATGTTATTCTTTGCAGTTTTAAACCATCCATTACATGGCAATCTCTTCATATAGCGCATTCTGTCAGCCTCTCTCTTTCACATTCACAACTGAGGTTTTTTATTGATTTTTAGGACAATTTGTTTCAATATTTTTTCAGCAAGATATGAAGTACTTCCTTCCTGTGGTTTAACATCTTTAGGCTAACCTAAGACTCTAATCAGTCTGAGAATGATTGGTATGGCAGAAAAGAGAGCACCCATTTGTAAACAAATGAAACATTTTCAAATTGAGATTATAAAATGACAAAAGGTAATTATGTATGAAAGTATTTCTAATAGTTTTGTCAGAAACAGTAGTGTACAATCTCCTATTGAGATCTATGTAAAGCATTGGACACTTTTTTTCAACAGACATAAGAAAAGCTTTTGTCACTGAATTGAATTATGGTGGTGTTTCAATCACAAGAAAATAAAGTTACTGCCTTGCTTCCTCCTCTTCTGTGCTTAGTCTCTGTGTTTATATGTTTACTTCTTCAGCAGAAGTAAGTCTGAGGCAACAGGACCTGCTTGAACAGAGGGCGGGACAAGACAACCCCTCCAGAGGTCCCTTTCCACTTCCACTATGCCATGATGCTGTGGTTCTGTAAGCAGTGTAGAACAATGGAGCATAAAGCAGGAGAACATCTTAAGTGAGAAAAAGAAACTTCTTAATATTCAGGACTGTTTTGGCTTGTAAGCATGTTGTAACATATAAGAAAATTAGAGTATCCTGATTATTTTCTCTTTGAATGAGAGGAGATTATTCAGTCTCAGTTAAAATGGTATATTGTCTCAGTGAAAAGTTTCCCAGCATGAAGGCACCTTAGGTGAATTACCCCTATACCTTTTTCAATGAATTTATTTCCTGTGAAAACAAAACTTGTCCAGCATTCATATCCTTTCTTGGCCACTTTGGATAGTCTTGTCTTATCCCAACTCTGCTATTGACTACTGTTCTAACTACATCCCATAATAACTAAGTGAATTAATTCCTCTTTTTGTAGATAAAAGACTGAAAGGATTCAACATAGTCAGGAGTTGCTCCCACTTCTCTAACAAAAGACTCCTTGAACAGCAAGAAACAACAGTTACGAAACGGAGGAAACACTGGATTCCTGATTTATGGAAAACAGTCTATGCTTCTGTGGACAGGAAAGATGAAGTACAAGGGTGATATTTCCCTTCTCTATGCTTTCTTTAAAACAAGTTTGGATGCTATGCTGCTGTATATAATCACAGATGTGCTTTTTGTCACAGTCTCTTTGTTGCCAGAATGTAGCAACTCCGAACTACAGGCTTGGAATAACACAGCTATACGCAATGTGACATTTGGAAACACCGAAATGAATCAGCAAGCTGATCAGTACATTTGTGTTTTACTTCAGATTAGAACTGTGATTCTAAAATTAATCTTCCAATTGCCCCCCACTTACCACATTTTGGATTGGCAGCCTTTGAGTGTTTGAGCTGTTTTACTTAAAGATGAACCTGTAAAGCTAAGAGATGTGTTCCAGGAGCAGAGTCTGTTTTCCAGTTTCTAAAGGGCATGCAGTCTACAGGAACAGAGTAAAAGTAGTGCTGAATAAATACCCTTTAAAACAGATACTTTTCAGATAGGCTCCTTTTGCTCTGAGTTGCTTTTTAATGTGGATTGTTCCATATTTCTTCCAACAGCGCTAGAAACTGAAACAAGAAATACTGAAATATACTCCATTCTTTTGTGATGAAACACCTACCAAGAGGTATAACTACCCTGTGATGTCAGGATAATTTGGAACATTTTGGTCCCTTAAAATAACCTCTGTTTTCTTATCATCCTTTTTTGGTCATTCACAGTGCTGTCTCCTGTAAGTGCTGGAGGACTGTGGGCCTGGACTCTTCCAACAAAAGCTTTCCTGAACACTACAGTTAGAACACCTCTTATCAAAAACTTTTCTTGAAAATTGAAACATGTTTCCCTTCTGTAAGCAAGTCTGGGAGATATTTAAATATGAGAAGAACATTTAAATGAGGAGAAAAAAAAAATTTAAAAAAATTATATTTTTATCAGCAGTTTCTCTAATTAGTCCCAGATTTACTAAGTGCAACTTGTATTTACATGTTGCCACACAATTTCAATGAGATAATAGACTTCTCTTTTACAACACATTTTTTTTCCTCTCTTTTTTGGTTTGTTCTTTCTTCCTAGTTGATTAGTCTATCTCTCAAACAGAATGAAAAATTTTATCCTTTCCGAAATACTCAGTAATAATTCTGGAATTCCTACTCTCTGGCTGAAATAGCTAATGTTAAACTAACCAAACCAAAAAAAAAAAAAAAGAAAAAGAAAAAAAGAAAACCACAAAACAAAGGAAAAAAAAGGAATTAACAAGAAAAATTAATAGATTATTAATAGTTTTCAAAGCAACAACTGTAAAAGTACATGAAACTCATGGTAAACCTTTCCCCAGGATTGTATTCTGAATCATCAATAGCAGGTTAAGAAGTTGAAGACAACAGTGGAAGGTAATCCATGGGAATACGCATAATGTGAAACTATAAACTGAAATGGCAGAAGTTAAAATTAGATTTAAAATAAATAATTTACCCCTTAAAAAACTGCTATCGTTTAGTACATAATCAAAACTTTTTTAAAAATTGAGTTGCACTTTTTTTTTAATGATAACTTCCAGCTACTTTCCACACAATGGGCATGTTGTGTGAAAGCAAAAACCTCTTTTACACAGATCAGTCTAATCCAAAGCACTAATATCACAGTAAGAAAGTGCTACTAAATTTGGGTACCTCATAACATTGACAGGCCCACTTTTGAGACAGAAGACTCAGATTTTTATACTACAGTTAAGAGTGACCCTTAAACCTGATAACCACAATAATTTATATAATAATTTAAGATCTATTGCAAAATCAAATATTTTCATTTGATGTAATTTCAACACTATTTTCAGCAGAATGTTGTGTTTGACAAATGCATTAAAGAATTAAAACTAGCTTATGTGTATTACAAAGTAATACATTACCAATAGGTAATTATGAAATAATGTATATTAAAATATTTTAACAGTCCTTCTGTAATGACTTTATTATTAAACCTGTTATTTAATATTGAGAAATACTAAGTTAGATTTCAGAACAATATGATATTAAAATATTAAGAATAGTTCAAAATGCTGATATATCTATGTATTTTTTAAAATCTGAAGGTAATCCCTTGGATGGAATAACATTCTCATCTGTGATCCATACTTAAACAGAATATTGTGACTTTTTCAAGTATCTGAAATATCTGGGCTTGCCCTTTTATATTCTAAACTATATTTCATATTTTTTTTAATCTTTCTGAAATCAAATGCTGCATTTCTGTACAAACACGCATATGCAGAATTTTGGAATTAAATATTCATAATAGCACTGCTCTATCTTGTGTAATGAAGACTACAAGCAAGCCAACTTTGAGGTTTCTGATTTCATCGTTTTTTGAACTATGCCCATTCAAGTATGAATATTCACACAAGTCAGAGTATTCATCTCCATATTTATTGAGTTTAAAAGTAGTCCTTGCAGGGACGTTATACTAGGGGAAAAAAAAAAAAGCAAATGACAAAAGAGTCCTCCCCATAGGATCCCAGTTGAAGACAATGTTAATCCGAAATTAAAGCACCTGATAAAACTGCAAGGCTCCAAAATAAAGGAGTGATACATAAATTGTAGCATGGATTTCTTGATAAAATCAAGTGCCCATTCCAGTGCCTGTAGATAGTCAGCAGAAGATGATGATGAACTGATGGAACTTCTTACTCATCTAAGTAAGACAGTTCTGGTCTTAGTCCTGTTGCTCTTCTGAAAGAGAACTTTCCCTTTTAAGTCATAGGGGTAATGACAAATTCCTCCTCTACCATCTTAAGCTATTTAAATACAAATATGATAAACAAAACATTTATTTGCCTATTAGTCTGCAATGTGAAAACACAAAATGTCTCAAAATAAGGCTGCTGTGTTAATAAATTTTAGCCCTGTGATTGATATCATTGAGACCTCAGCACAATACATATATAACGGACTGTGTAGCCATGTTCTGGTGGCATAATCTATTAGCTGATTCATCTCTTACCTCTGGCACTTACCTCTGAGCCATCCCATTGCAGCTTTGTCCTCTAACTGTATTTAGGATATGTATATGAAAGTACCCATTGGGGATCCCACCTGAAAACTGTATTTAAAAATAATGTGACATATACAGGGACTGTAAGAACTTGTTCTTCATTGTACCCTAAAAGAAAATATAATATAGTTATATTGATACTTGTATGTTTTCCTCTAAGTATTCTCTTTGATATTTGCAAAAGAAATTAACTCCTTATTAAGACAAAAACCCAGTGGTTTTCCTACGTAATTGTATGAAATCTTAAAAGGATTAATTAGAAATTTTGACTAGTTCTTATTTAATTAGTGTTTCAGTAGAAGTCTTTAATTAAATTAATTTTTCCAGAGAATTGTTAATAGGGATTAATTTACAATTTAAGGGAAATACTCTTTTTTACACTAGGGAGGCAAGGTGAGTCATATTTATTATTTAAGTGGAATGTTTGTAATATCATACCATGGAAATAAGTGTATGAATCATGCTGTCTTACAAAACTTTTCATCCTTGTGAGAAAGTAAGAGAGGCAGTGGCAGGTCACATAATTTGGAGTTAAATTAGTTATTCTTAGATACTATGAAAATATTAATTACTGTAGACCAGGTTCAAAAAAGACATTTATTTACAGTCTCTTATAGAAAATGAGTTTGAAACTGCATTCAATTTGCTAACTTTCAAGTCAACATCATCTCTGTATCTGGCATGCAAGTTATTTGTGTAGCACACACAGCAAAGTTAAAAGTATATAAATGATAGACTGAAAACTAGATTGAGATGAGAGTTAGAGGGGGAAATTGAATAAGAAACAGAAGCCTGGCTTGATCAGCAAGTGTAAATCAGAAAAACTTCACTGAAGATATTGGATACACATTTATCAGTCCAAATGAAATCTTATTTTAATTACTAGCTTCTAGATTAATGCATAGTTTAGACTGTCATTGTATTGTTCTGTTCTTAATCTTGAGATGGGAGAAAGGGAAGAAAGGCAGGAGATGAAAAGAGTACATATATAAGGCAAGTATAACATACTCCTAATGGAGATACTTGGATATTAATTGGATAAAATTGCAGACTTAACTTTTTGATAAAACTGATTAATTACAAATACAAATCTAAAAAGCTCCACTACTAAATACGAGGTCAACATCTGACAGTAGAAATCTAAATAATTTCTGAGGACCTGAAATCACATGACAAAAGTACTCAGAGTCATCATCTACTGGGGTAGGATTCATTCAGCATCATACCTGGCTTTGGCTGGGATGGAGTTAATTTTCCTTATGATATCTTCTACGGGGTTATGATGTTTTTATTATGGTTGATCAACACTTGCAGAGTCAAGGTCATTTCTGTTTCTCACATCACCCCACTGGTGAGGGGTCTGGGGGTGTACAAGGAATTAGGAGGGGACACAGCTGGGACGGCCAATCCCTACTGACCAGTGGATATCCCGTAGCATATGGTGTCATGTTGAACAAAAAAAACCTTTGAGGAAGAAGACTGACAAAGGAAGCGATGTTCAGAATGATGCCATTTGTCTTCTCAAGTCACTGTTACATGTAATGGAGACCTGCTTTCCTGGGGATGTCTGAACACTTCCCTGTCAATGGGAAGTGGTGAATCAGTTCCTTGTTTAGCTTTGTTTACATGAGCAGCTTTTGCCTTACCTGTTACACTGTCTTTATCTCAACTCAGAGGTTTTCTCATTTTTACCTTTCTGATTGTCTCCCTCAAGCCACCATGGCTCAGTAAGTGACTGTGTGGGGCTGAGCTGCCCGCTGGCATCACGTGACCACAGTACTGCGTGTGGTTCACACAGCCAGTCCCTGTCTATTCCGGCTCAGGCTGTTTTGTCTATCATGCCATGGCTGACCTTACTTGGGAGTTTTTTTAACTGCTTCCAGAAGTCAGTTGTCTTATGTAAGAGTCTACTTCTCACCAACATCTGAAGTTATCTGGAGTGTTTTTCTTGTTCTGTATATATGGGTTTTTTCTTTTAGGAAACTTATCAAAATATTCTAAATGAGGCAAAATGATCACTTCATGCTTCAGGACAATACGTCAGTATGCATTAAGGCTGCAATTTCTCCAAGAAGATAACTACAAATACAGAGAGTCTTTGACTATTATACACATGAATAAGTTGTTACCAGGTAAAAATTTTTTCAGTTTCTAAAGACCATTTAAGACCTATAACATTTCTTCATAGTTAAGAAAAATGTATTAAACCCCAGTATTTTTAGTACCCATTTCCTGTAGAAAGTAAAATATTTCTTTCCAAGGCCTGAGCTCATGAAAAAATAATCAGATCTCTTTAAAGTCATAGCTAGGACAAAATTTAGTATCATTAAGTCAATAATGTTAAAATTACTTTAAATTTCCGTCTTTTAAATGGCCTTTCAGTGTGCATATGCAAATTTTGACAGAGGTCTTCACCCTTAAATTAAGAGTACGCTCTTGCATAGGACAGTTTTTTAAATTACATTTCAGCTCTCTGCATCAACCTCCTAAACTGACGAGCCTTAAGTTTAGTTATTCTATTTTAAAACTGTCAAACATTATTAGCAAAGCAGAGAAGCAGTTCAAAAAGTAATTAATTCCAGGGCTTAGATTAAATGGCTATTTCAATTAAAAGAACACTAAATACTAATGTCCTGATTCTTTGTATTTAGAACATGCAATAAAGTCTAAATCAATTACGTTTAATACATTTTAAATGCAAGTTGAAATATATTAAGGGCATATGTCCTGTTCCTGCTACTTGGAAACTGACCCTAAAGACAAAAATGTTATATCATATGCCATATTCATTGGCTATGTTGAACCATTTTTCACATGGATTTTCTTCCATGCTAAGTAGGAATACCAACCGGTACACAATAGATCTTTTCACCATAATTACACTGCATAAGATGCCAGATGTCAGTCGTGCAGTTATGACAATTGCCACCTATAGTCCACAGGATGTGTAAGGTCCAAAACATTTCCCATTTGAAGCTGTGAAGTGCTTTCTATGCTTTGTAAATTTACAACTTTCAGCTTGTTCAAACTTTAGATTACATCCAGGGAAGGCACTTCAATTGTGAAGAAACACTGTTCAGACTACTGGGGCAGACTGCCCAGAGAGGTTGTGGAGTCTCGTTCTCTGAAGATATTCAAATCCCACCTGGATGTGATCCTGTGCAATTCACTCTTGGTGAATCTACTTTAGTAGTGGGCTTGAACTAGATGATCTTCAGAAGTCCCTTGCGACATTTTTCACTATGTGATTCCATGATTCTGTGAAACAAGAACTTTAGAGAGTTTAGTTTCTACTAAAATGCTACTATCTCACCTTTGGTAATTCAGTCTCCTTACAAAGCAGTTAAAATCTCAGCAGCAGTGTCTGCCGTGTCCCACAGAGCATAGCATGGTGGGTCTCAAACTAGCACTGACCTCCTCACTGCCAAACAGAAATCTCCAAAAGTGTAATCACCATGGACAGAGGAAGCTTGAGTTAAAAGACACCCATGAGAAACAGGGTTTGTTCTCTAGAACAGGAAGCTCTGTGTGCTACATGATTGTATCAATGCTGCTTGGGGCTAGTTCAGGTATCTATGCCCCGAGATCCTTTGCATAACACAAAGCTGCCTTATTACCTATGCCTTTGATGCTTACTTCACCTCACAGTTGAACTGAAGTAACGCAGCATCACTGCAAAATTTCCCATGTTGACAGAATTCCAACTTGGACAAGAAGAATTGAAAGCAACATATTTTTCACAAAAACACAGACTAACTAGACTAGTTCTTCCTTCTCCATGAGACTTATTCTCCCTATATTTTCTACTTCAGTTGCTACTTTACAGCCAGGACCCAGGAAAGCTAATCAATTCAAATTCTGTAGGGGAAAACAAATGATGGACTTAATCTTCTAGTTAAAAAAAAAAAAAAAAAAAA
>VXAU01002073.1:18736-44826 GCA_013399695.1 Formicarius rufipectus
ACAAAACAAAAAAAACCAAAAAAAACCCACAAACCAAACAAAAACAAAACAAAACAAAAACAAACAAAACCAAAGAAAAACACTAACAAAATTTGTTGCAGATTATATGTCTAGCCTACAAGAGCGTCAGATAAAATTTAAGATACTGACACAAGCTTTTATCATCCCTGTGAAGCAAAGGACAGAACAATATTCCCCTTTCTTTCCAACTACAAAGTTCAGTACTTTGACCTTGCCTTTTCTGCCACTCTTTTAAAGAGCTGGACAGAAAACCTGCACCTGAAATCTGAGAAATTCTGGTTCAAATATTGTTTTTTCCTGATTTAGATTGCAGACTTAAACTAGAGGTGTTGCAACTTAAGTAATTATCAAAAGGTTAACCATGGGCTTTTGTTTTATGTATTTAATTTTCTTGGAAAATGTAATACTGGACATAAGAAACTTTTCCCAAAAGGTGTTTCCATGAAATTAGCTCATGGTCACAATAATTTTCACTTCAACATGTCATTATGTACTAATTAAAAAAAACCCAAACAAACCAACCAAACAACCCTCTGCTGTCAAACTGCTAACCTGAAAAAAGACTAGCCCTTTCAAAATATAAGATAATATGTTTGCATACTAGAAAAAAGGAGGAAGCATTCAACTGCATACTCAAGACAATGAGGTATCAAATACTCAGGGTTAGTCAAATAATTCAAATCGTGTAAATTCACACTAAGTGGTGCAACACAAAAACTGTGTCAGACAGTTTATGAGACTTCTTCATCTCAGGTGTCAGGAAGAATCAGCTGCAGAATTAGAGACTGAAACTCCAAATGTAAAGCATAAATATCCATTCTAAGAATATTATTGAATTTGGCTTCTAAGTTTCCATTACCAGCAGAGATAACTAGAGAGGGATGTTCAATCATTTATTCTCTGCTCAGTGGATGAGTTTAACCATCCAGTGAGTTGTCCATTCACTGCTCCAGGATCAGTGACTTTTGTTTTTGATGTACTGCACACTTGAGTAACTGTTCTTTGTCTACAGATAAAATTTTATTTCAGCATCTTTTTTATGGGAGAAAATTTTATCAGTAATACTATGGTATTATATGAAAAAGAATTTTTTTGCAAGCTACACTGCTGTCATTACCAATGTATTATAATTACTAATATGAACACAAATCCTGGAAGGTGTATTAAGTATCAATGCTTATCCCAAGTTTTTCAGTATTTTTGATTTTTGGGGTGAATTCCAGTCTCTTATACTTTTCTAGGCTTTATTCACTTGTGTAGGCTTTTTTCTGCCAAGTATCTGACTCTATCTTCACACTTCATAAAAATATCAAGAATGGTTGAGCTATTTCTCAGTCAGATGTAAAGAAATAAAACTCTGCTAACTTTGTGAACTTTTTTTTCACTGAAAAGCTTTATATAGACCTTACTTTAAATGGAAGAATATTGATTTAAAATTTTTAATACATCATACTATTAATAAAAGTATTAAAAGTCTATGCAAATTTGACCAAATTAAGATACAGGAGCACATTAGGGCTATCTTCTAGCTAGGAGAAAGAAAGGAAGAAGAAAATATAGACTTGAAAAGACCAACACATAACTGAAAGTATGTTTCTTCTAGATGGTGCTATTGCTTTGCTCTTGTGGGAAAAAAATCTTTTTAGGAACAAAAAGATTGTGATAAACTAATCAAGGTTTATATTATTGTAATAAAGGAGATATATCATTAGGATGCAAAATAATTGCACAGATAGCATATCTGACTTTCAAATGTATATTATATTTATGTTTTAAGGTACTTTTTGTGGTAATTTTTCAATTTCATAAGTATTGGCATAACTAAATTACATTCCAGCAATTAATATTATCATTAGATTTAATATTTAAAATGTATACCAAAATGAGGTTTTGACCACAAAAAAATTTTCCTTTTTCCATTGGCAGTATTAAAAGGCTTGAAAGACAGAAAATACTCTTACAACCCTCCTGGATTTGCATGTACATATTACTAATCAAATGACTTTCACAGCAGTCAGAATTGAGAAGTCTCCAAAGATCAAACAGGAAAGAGCACGTATCAGAGAAATGTTCTTTATAGCATACTGCTCAATTCCTAACAATCAGAATGCATTCCCTTCTGTTCAGATGCCTAATTTCTTTACGTGGATTTAATAATAAAGGCTTCAATGGAAATAAATTGGAGGATATAGTAGTATAAGTGTTCAGAAAAAGCTGTAGTTCAAAATCACTTACCTGGCAAAAATCCCAGGGAGACAGCACTTGTGTAATCTATTCAAAACATTATATAGCTCCTTTACTGCAGTCTGTGAGCATCTTGAAGCTTTTATTGTATTTATTTTCAAATCTTCACAAAATCATAGGAAAATAAAGATGAGAGGGGCTTTAAGAGGTCACTGAGTTCTCTGGCACAAGGCAAGATTAAGTAATCTTTGTCATTCCTAATACATGTTTGTGTAGCCAGTCTTTAAATTCTCTACTGAAGGAGACAAGCAACTTTCAATGGGCAATTTGTTTCCATGCTTCAGTAACCCTATTATTTCTAACATTCAACCTGAATTTTTCTGGGTGCAATTCCACCATATACTGATAGTATGATACAGGCCAGCTGAGTGTGTTTAAGCATCACAAGATTCTGGGTTTACACTGCACTGGGTGCAGTGCTGCTGCTCAGTTGAAGCTTACTCCTCCAAGTAGATTCTGCACTTTAACATTATGATCAGTCTCAGAGATCACAAAAGAAGAGTACAAAAAGAGAGATCTCAAAACAAAAACTGCATGGGTAGCAGTCAGAGTTTCTCCTTCTAAATTATCTGCAGAGAGTTTGCCATACTGCCTCTTCAGCTTCTATGTGGGATGCTTTAGGTGATTTCTCAGTGGTTTATGGATAGCATTTTAGTTGTTACACCACCTATGCTGTTTGAGGTATAAGATATGTCAACACAGATGTGAGATATTTGGAATGCCAAAGATTGCTTATTCATTTCCCTCTTGGCTGCCTAATGCAGAACATGAGACAATGCTCCTCACTATTACTCACCTTGTCCAGTTTTGTTGATGCTTCTTGTCAGAATTTGGTTCTCATTACCCACTTCTGCATAAAGATTTAATAAGTAAGAAAACTTACAAAGTAAGCACAAAGGTCTTTATGCTACAAGCACAGCATACAATATTAAGGTACAGTCTAACACAAGGGCCTATGATCAGAACATGCTTGTTGGAAACTAAATAATTCCCAGGTCATTAGGTTTTCTAATAAGATTTCTAATAAATCTCAGGAACAACCAGATCATGGCATCTACAAAAATAGTAAAGCAATAATCATCAGAAATCATACCAGTTCAAATTCAAAATATTCAAAAACTTACCTGCCATACAGAAAGAAGAAATTCTAGATGATATTTCTGACATAATTCAAAAGTTAATTCAATAACGCTCTTAGTGTGGTTATCATTTCTGTGTATCTGTTACGAAATGTGTATTTGCCCTTAACTGTTCTTTGAAATGCACTTTTAAAATGACCTAAACTCATCACTAAGTTTCCTTTACCTTTGAAAAATAAATTATCACAATTTTAAAAGTCGTATTGAGCAGCTTTAATTTCCACAGTAGGTCTGAACCAAATCAACGTATCACTTATTTCATTTAATGAAATGCTGCATTTGCCAAAAAAATCCACCAATAGCTGCACTCACATTCTGCGT
The DNA here is from genome assembly GCA_013399695.1 of Formicarius rufipectus. Classification (NCBI taxonomy): domain Eukaryota; kingdom Metazoa; phylum Chordata; class Aves; order Passeriformes; family Formicariidae; genus Formicarius; species Formicarius rufipectus. Next base: position 22,462 of record VXAU01002073.1, read on the forward strand.
TACAAGGTGAAAATTGCAATAGGCTTGGTATTGAATTTCATACTACTTTCAAAATCAGAAGTACATGATGTAATGGAAGGAAGAGTGTGTTCATTTAGTTTCCATTGCTTTATAATTTAATGAAAACCTGACAAGCCACATATATAAGGCAGATACAGACAATATATGTGTGAAAACTAAAGTTTTGTCAGAAAAAGAAGATAAATTCTATTTATTGTTTTTCCTTACAATGGAGGCAAGAATTTTCCCCACTCTAGAACTAGTCTTTGTGGGTGAACTTAAAGTACTACTTAAATTGGAGTTGATGTTAAGAGAAGTGGTGACCATAACAATGCCAGCTTGTGAAAGAAAGTTGGATAATGATCTGGGTAACTATGGATCAGCCTGAAATTCACAGTGGGCAAAATGGTAGAAACAAGAGGTGACTTGAGGAAAAGTATTATATGCTAGAAAGAATCAAGACAGTTTTTAAGGAGGAAACCCAAGTCCAATACACCCACCAGAATCGTCCAAGATAACAATAAACTTATGAGAAATTAAAAGGCAATTTGGGTAATAAAGTATTCTTGCTTTTTCAGTATATTCTACACAAAAGTCCCTAGATAAACTAAATTGTCTAAGGCAAGATTTACCCACGGGAAGAAACAAAACATGGGAATGAATCATCAGTTTTCACAACTCTAGGGACTTCACAGAGGGACCTTTTGGGTTTCTTTTTTAAAATATGTTCACAAATAAACCTGAAAATTATATTAGTAATAATGTGATATAGTACTTCAAGAATAAAAATCAGGCAGAAGGGTCAAAGCTGAATGTGAAATATTAGAAAGTGACCATATAATATCTGAAGGAAGCCTCAAGAAACTGGAAGATAAAGTGGTAGATTAACTCAAATAAAATAATACAAGGTAATTAATTTTTTAAAAAATCACCCAGTGACCTGTTCATAATAAAAGATTGCTTTATTATTATGAAAGAAAGGACTCTTGAAACTATCAGATAGAATTTTCAGCAGTCAAAAAGGCAAAATGAATGTTAGTTATCATCATGAATAGAAAAAAATAAGAACAAATAGGAACTTGGTTAGAATGCACATTCTTGTATGCTGCCTGCAGTCCTATTCATCCCATCTCAAAAAAACTTACATTAAAATAGGATACAAAAATTGATTAAAATATAGACAGTGTGTTGAGAGAAATAGAGTAGCTTCTCTAGGATTGGAGAGAGACTACTGACAGAAGAATTATTAGTAACATGAAGTGGGTGAATTGGGAGACCTGGAGTATAAAACTCCTATTTCTTTATTTTCCTTAAGAATGTACTCTTGATGGCAGAACACTGAACAAGATTGTGGTTTGATGCAACACATAATTGTTTCTCTTGCAATATTCAAGGCTCCTTGAGATATTTGGAAGTCTCAAGGGCTTTTAGTCTTCTGAAGTGTCCTCAAATGAGCTCAGGAGTCTGGAGTTTTCAGACTTCCCCCTCCAGGGTGAGCTGTAATCCTCTCTTGGCTGAATGTCCTTTCTGGGATATATGGTGTCCCTGTTCTAACACTGGGTAGCTACGGTCTGGAAATCCTGGCTTCCAGACTCACTGTCACTATCCCAGAAAAGCCCCACAGTTGGTGCTTATTCTAAAATATGAGTGAAAACCTGTAGTGGGATACACGCCTTTACTGCTTGCAATACATACTCTGTTATTCAATCTAATCCATTTACGATCCCAGAGGCAAAATCTTATCTTCAATTTAATCAATATAGGGATTGAACTGTCAATTTAACCACTCAGGTCTGCTACATAGTGCTGTGAAGAGTGCAAAAAAACCTTAGCCAACTAAACAAAACCCACAAAACCCAACAGATCAACACTCTATTTTACAGAACTTTAAAGAAAATGTAGCCGATTGACTATAATAAAGACTGCATTTTGAGTCAAAAATCTTTTCTCTGTTCCATCATCCTGAATAAAATAGAGCTTGTTTAATTGTTGTCTTTTTTCTTAATGCCACATGAAATGACCCTATTTAAAAGAGAAAGAACAAAATTCTCTTTTTAATTTTTATGACTCAAAGTGCAAAAGCAAAGAAATGCAAATGTTTTACTGTTGCTTAGTCCTCAATGTACTCTGCATTTACAAGCATTTTGAGTGCATTCAATGAATTATATTCCCAAAATTCTGCTATAAACACATGTACTCTTGGCTACACATTAGGGAAAAAAAAAACAACCAAACAGTAAAAAAAATCCAGAGATATTTAAATTATTGTTTTCAAAGTAAAACTTTTATCATTAATCACAGTTAGAATTTCATTTATGTTTGATTTATCATGGATCCAGAAATGATAGTCTTATTTTTCCCCAGTGCTTAATTACAGACTTACTTTTAAACATCTTTTTTTTCAACACTGCAGTCCAGATAATGTGTTCTAAATAATCACATTTAGAAAAAGCATATATACCTGTGATTGCAGTTGTGTCTCATCAATTACAGAAGTACAGTGAGGTTTTTTTTAGAGTTTATTAAATTGTGAATACTTGTGGCAAGACGAGTAGTGAAAAACATGACTGTTACAGTATGCTTTACAGAAAATGATTTTGACTGGCTTACACTGGATGAATTTCTAAACAGCTATTAATGAACAACTATCTCACTGCATTAGAAATTGTGAACTTCGCTTAATGCTATATTAATGCTGAAAATATGTCAAAGACATCATAAGAGGAAACTCTTAATGAGGATGGACAATCACTTGCCACAAATACATGTTAAATATATAGTACAAAGTGTCTTTAACCTTTAAAGCTGCAGAATCCTGATATGCATCAAAAAGATGCAAAACGCCCAGTGAGACGTGAGGATAAAGAGACTTAAATTGCAGATTACCTTTTTACCAATATACTGCCAAGATTACTTCATAATCAATTAGCTCTGTGAAGAAAACAATTTATTACACAAAGATTTGATGATGGCCAAAGCACTTAGCAAAAGTACAACTCAGGTACCACAGTCTTTTCCTTATGGCTGCCCATACTCCACTGTGGGGTAAATGGAGAGGAACAGTCTGACCATAAGAAAGCCTAGACGATCACTTTATGCAAGCTACAAAAATCTGTTCCTCTGACCTTGAGGTAGTGAAAGGTGAATAATTAGTCATCTCTTAGTCATCTCTGCTTTGACACCTACAGCTGAGTGTCCTCAGGGCAAGCAATATGTGGCAATTTATATAGTAGCTTGAAAAATGAGATTGTGAACTATGTGTAAGTTTTTGACTAGCTTTCATATGGTCAAAAGAGTGTCTTACATTGTCAGATTTATTAAAACAGATTAATATTAAAGTGAAATGTACAATTTAATGAATGTTAAAGCAAAGTCTTTACCTTTCAAATATGTTCTCTGAAAGGCCAACTTCTCAACAGTAAGTGTGCTAGTTTAGAGTTAAACCAGCAGGAGAAATTAATTCAAGTCAGAATAAGACTGCAAGTCAGAATAACAACTTAATAAAAAGATCACAAAATACACTGACAAAGAAGGAAAATCTGTTTTACCCACAAAAATGATGTGCAGACCAGCACAGTGGGGCATGAGCAGAATGAAGCTCACCAATCCCTGTGCTGAACACCATGTTGCTTCCCTGAGTTCAAAGCAAGAAGAAAGAAGAAACCTGCTGATGTAAATGATGGTTGCGATCTGGTGGTAGTCTCAGTCCGGTCAAGGCTCTGGTCCTCCTCTGGATCTGATGAGTGGCTCCAGTCCAAAAACCCCAAGTTCATATCTGCTTTGGCTCAGATGGGAATGCCCAGTCACTCCTCCAGGGTGGGGAGTTTCACAATGAGTGACTTACTCTGTGAGGTGAATAATGGCATATTTTTGGCATCCGTAATGGCCCATTAGCGAACATGACCCCTCAGGTGGATGTGAATGTACTAATGGCTCCCCAGAGAGGAGTTATCACAACTGAGTCATAGGTATGAAGACAGAAAAACTTCCTTATCCCACAGAAGTTCCTAAACACCCAGTTTGTAGACTGAGGGGTCGGGTGTGACCTGGGCAGCTGCTGCAAATGGGCCATTGTGAGCAGTTCATGAGAAAATGACAGAGGGTTTAGAATACACACCCACCCAGTGACAAACTGATCCTGGCTACTATAACCAGGACAGTAACATAAATCTGATCAAGAATCTGTTTCAACTTTACTATCATAAGGCTAAAGAAAGTCAGGATTAATGTTTTTGATTGTGCACCGATTTCAGGAAAACTACCATTTATCCTTCAAGTGAATTCTGAACAAAGTAGCTGCATATAAAATCCAATTTTCTACTCAACTTATTCAAAAGAGAGAAGATATCTTCCTCTGGACTGAACCTTTTTTACATAATAAATGAGTTCTTTTTTTCATTTAGCATTAGAGCAGGTACTTGTTATGATTTTTACTGAAATTGGACCAGAAAGTTTTCAATCTGAGTCAAATATTAGCATAGCTGTAATTCAGATACATGAGCAGAAAAATGCCTTCATAAAATAGAGAAAATTTTAGTTGTGCTCTTTCAAGGACACAAAAGTATAGTGCTGACAAAAATGTATTTGGTATAAGTTTCCCTATTGATTTAATGCATAGATTAGAGCAAACTTATACTCAAGATTAATAGTAAAAATCTACATAAACTGTAAAGTCTGTGATAATATTCTTATAAGATTTTGATACATTTTGGCCAACTGGGAAAAAAAACAAACAAACAAACAAAAAAAAACCAAAAACAAAACACTGTTATTCTAGTAAACAAACTATGAAAAATTATTTTTACATCATCAATTTTTTGTTCTAGATAAGTATCACATTGCATCTGAGCAAGCATTATGTAAATATCAACTGTTTTTACCACTAGCTATGTATTTCTAATTGCACTTGAGAACACTTAAACATGTAAAGAATTTTGTTCATATTTAAAGAAAAAAAAAGTTCTCTTTCTCTGGGCATTTAGAAACTGCTGTTGTCAAAAACTTCTGCCTGCAAAATGGTGAATTTTTTCATGGAGTCCAACTTTTTCAAATCTCAGAAAACCTTTTTGCCTCATTATTTCATCAGAATTCAAGCTTTTCTTATAAAACAAATTTCTAACCTCCAGATACCAAAGACAAAACTAAGAACTTAAACATCAAGATCTTAAGAGATAAATAAAAAGCCATTCAAACTTATTATTTTTGTCTTCGCCCATGGGTCTGACTCATATTTGAAGACCAGTGCTACTGAGATGACTTGAAAGACAAAACAAACAAAAAAATGACCTAGAGTAACCTGAAAATCATCCAGAGTAATCCCAAAACTATCTAGAGTTACCAAAAAAGATATTTATTCGTTGACTTAAAATAATCCCAAAATGTTCTGCAGAGTTTGACCTGAAGTAACCTAAATGATACAGAATAACCTCAGAATGACCTAGAGTAACCCAAATGACCTCAGGTAACCCCAAAATGGCCTAGCGTAACCTCAAGATGACCTAGAGTAAACTTATGACCTAGAGTAACCCAAATGACCTAGCATTATCCCAAAATGACTTTTGTGACCTTACTGTCTCCCAGTTAAGAATGCTTAATACAACCCTAAATAGTTTTAGAAAAGCAGAACTAGTATCTTCCTATTAACAAATCAATGTAGATAGGTCACCTGAAAATAAGTCATGATCCATCAAACATTTCAGAAAGAATAAACTGTAAATTAAGGTTTTCCAGAGACTGTGCTTAAATAGACAAAACAAACAAGTCAATTCCTTAAATTATAGGCAGACAGAAACCTCTTGATTGGAAAGAGGAATGAGAAAAATTGTCTCAGTGCTATGTGACATAGATTTGTAATAGAAGTCACCTGCAGTGATTATTCAAAGTTCAATTACCCAAATATACATTGGATTTATTGTTTATTTCCACTGTATTGTCAATGTATTTTGGTTCAGTAGATTTTTGGTCAGTGGAAGTTCAGTATCCTATTTCCAGCTGTATTGCAGTAATTGCAAAAGTAATTTCCTTATATTGCACAGGTGAAGTGAAATACACCAGAACTCCTTTAACTTATGCTGTTCATGAACTACTGTATAGTAGTTTTGTCATCTAAAAATCCTCCTCTTTCCATGACTAATGCAGTGGTTTGGTTCTTATTGACAGTAAGTGAGGAGTCTGTCTCAAGGATCCTACATCTTCTTTGCTTTAGATTATTAGGTTTATTTCAATGTAAAGTGCTAGCCTTTGGCTGCAAAGATCACACCATGTCTTGTCATAATCTGATTTCAGAAAGGGATTTATTAAACCAACAAATATAAATCTAACAAAGAAACATACTGGCAGCCAATGTTTCAGCTGTTGATCTTATTTCTCTTCAGGCCTTTGGCAACGAGTGTAAAGTTACAGCAGCTTTTCTCTGTCTTGGTTATTATAGGCAAATCAAACTAAAATTTAAATTATTCTTGTTTGTATTTACAAATGCAGTGTTTGTTTATATTTATTTTCCCAATAATACTTTAATAATCTTTTCTGATTGTCACATGTATCAAAGGAAGTTCTTTTTCAGTATCATAATCCACAGTTTAAGTTCTCCACGATAACAGACATTGGAGCGCTCTTTTTTTAATACATATTTTTGACTCTTTCATATTTTTCTGTTCTTAGATGAGCTGCAACAGCACTTTGCTAGAGCTGTGGCAAGTATAAGGGGTATGAGAGATATGCCTTTTTTCAGTCAGATTCAAAAGAAATCTGGAAGCTTTAGAAAAAAAAAAGAAAAAATACATATAAAAGGTGAGTAGAACAGTATGCTTTAATATACATCCACTATCTTTTTTAAGATTGTTTAGATATTAACAATTAATGGGTTCTTGTTTTATTTCATCAGGTTGCTCTTACTAATTTTCTAAAATATTAAACTTATTCAGCCTTTTCAATCCTTTCTGTCATATTGTTAATTTGATCAAGACATTTCTTAACCTCAAACAATTGCTGTGATGCTACACAGCAGATACCTGGTAGCTCCTCTGAGACTGCAGTAAACATATACTATGACAAAGGAAATTATAAAAATGCATAGCTTGATTAAAATCTTGATTATACTGGAATAGTGGGAAAAACATATTTTTGCTATTTGCCTTTCTTTCCGATTAATGATCATACAAAATATTTTAAAAGTAAATTATTTAACTTGTCATGCAAATAATATTCTTTTATAATTGATAATTAATTTATAATTATTCCTTCAGTCTAAGGTTTATGTTTACTATCCATTTATATAAGTGTGTGTGTGAGTTCATAAATAACAGAGTTTGTCATTGATATCACTGACAAGCAGAAACTGCTTTTAGACACAGGTAGTCACAGACCACTGCCAAGAGGAAATATTACTTAACTGTAAATAATTTTCTTGGTCTAACATTGTCTCTCCATATGAAAACTCTAGGCCAACTTCTTCTAAATTGCTGTACTTGAGACTGTAGAGTAGTAAGGGGGAAAAAAGCACTTAGAATAAAAGCCAAGATGTTCTGAATTGACATGAGAACTCTTGGTTCGGTGAGAGTTGAAAAGAATATGACAAGGTGGGTTTAAGGGTAGTCTTTGCTGCTGTTAACATGTGTTTCAGATGAGCCTAAAATTACTAAGTTGCCAAGAGATGCTAGTCATTTACACTTCAAAAGATTTTCATGGCGATTAAATTGTCTGTTCCAAGTGTTAGTGTCACACATAATGATTATGTATGATTCAAAATGCTTTTCACAAAATACATATAAAAGTTGGCCCTTGCTTTCTTCTCAGAGACAGTCTGGTAGGACCTGGATATTCGTGAAGAGAGGGAAGGAGAGTGAACTCCTAATATCCTAGGTAAAATATGTGATGACCTTGAGGCTTTAAATTATGTAAGAGCTAGTACTCACACCATACATGACATCACTTCTGATTCAAACATCTTGTTATATTAGTTAAAAAAAAAGATTATAATTCGACAAGAACAAGTAACAAGGTAGCTGTCTGCAAGAAATGTCCTTGCTTTACTATTCAAGAATAAAAAGAGTTTTTAACAAGTATATCTGCAGCTATGAGGAGATTTTAAAGATCAAAACTTTCAATTTCGAAATCCAAAATGGCAATTATCAGCAAAAAGCCTTTGTTTCAGCAGTCTTATCTCTGTCTTATTTTAAGACAATAAAAACTATTCAAAATAAATAAATTCTAGCATTCTTCTTTAGGGTGTTGTTACCTTTGAAAATATTTTAACACTTGAATTAACATTCATTTGAATGGATTTCACCATCTGATGCGGTCTGCCAGGAAAAGGAAGACATGGCCCACATGAAGGGAAGGGGGTGAAGAGGCGTGAACACTTTATTAGGGCTCATGGGACTTTTATAAGGTTCGGGTCAAGGGTTCTAGAACATGGGTGGAGATAGGGGCAGATCACGACATAAAAGGAAAAGGAAAGGAGGGGCTGTAACATATAAGGGAAATATAGAGGTGGCTAACCTTGTATGGTGGTGCTGCACTGCGCCACCGGTCAGCCTATGGGGTTTTAGGGGTGCAAGGACCAATCAAGGGGCTGTAACCGGGGTTCCCACAACCAATCGGAACAATTGAACAAACAAAGGTAATCAAATAGTATTAATTACCTATCTAATACATATTTATCCTAACTACAACATCTCAACAGTATAAAAACTTTAAAAAAAGCGGCTCTATGGGGATAGATAGGTGATGGTTATGGCAGACTCCAGTTAGCAGCAGACAGTTTCTCAGCAGTCCCCAACAGGTGCTTCCCTTACAGGTGCCTCCCCCCACAACCATCCTTTCAGGTATGAGTGGCTTCTAAATGATGATCGGCATAATTATACTTAAAGTTTCCTTCACATGATAGAAGTTTTCCTTACAAACCCATCTTGGACTGCTGTTCTACAAAGTAGTAATGTCAATCACTGAGAAAGAGAAATGCAAGAAAACAGCAAATACCACTTTTACAAGGAAATATCTCAAACATGGTGAGGCCTTAATTATTTATTTCTGAGATATTTCTGAGTCACTTTGGAAACAAGCTAGCACACTAGCAGCCAGGAGATTTTTCTGGATGAAGGCTATAATAAAATGGTCAGAGTTATTAAACTGGTCAATGTCAGAAGCAGAAATACCTCAGGCATACAAGGGTGCAGAATAATAACTGGAAATCTTATTTACAGTGTACACCTTTAGGCTCTGTAAAAGTTTTTTACAGGACAAATCTTGATAAGTTTATTATCTAAGACTAGCCAAACAAGAAACTTAGAAGGCCGTTACAGTTTTGGACATAACCATCAGAATTTTGAATGGGACTTTGAAATGATAAACAAACTTGGTTGTGAATTGCTTTTTTTAACTCCCTAAAGCTTCTGACAAAACAATTTCTCCTTTTTCATCCCTGTGTATGTATCTGTTTGTCTGTCATAACCAATGGAATTTATTTTTTATTATATTTTCATCAAGTCCCCTGATAACCACTGGTTTAAACAATTTGACAAGTAGCTGAGCCACCTTCTTATTTGTGTGCATACCTGTGTGTTGTACTTCCTGATATCTTACTGAATCAGTGAAAATGAAACAGTGGTAAGTGCTTACTCAGATCAATCACTATAACTTGACAGAGAACAGTGATCCACAGTTCTTTGTTTTGTCGTCTTTAATTGCAGTTTAATTTGCTCAAAAGCTCTTGTGTTGAACTATGGAAATCAAGGTCCTATATCTGCAGTTGTATTTGTCATGCAAAACAAAACTGTTAGCACTGAGAATTCTGTTTGAGCAGACACCAACTGACTAATTTCTGCTTGGGTTCAAAGCACAAATTAAATACTTTGTAATTCTCTGATCCTATCTCAAAGATAATTTCTCATAATGATCAAATGTAAATCTTTATGAAGATTTCAACTGTGTGGGTACAGCAGGGCACATTACCTTTTCTCTTGCTCCTTTAACAACGAGCACAGAATATTGTTCCTTTATTAGGGTATTGTTCTGTTAATACTGAATCTTGTGAGAAAATAAAACACTTATTTTTCCTGATGAACTCACTGGAAATTGACAGCAAGTATCACAACACAAAGCAGACTACATGTTCATAAAACTTTAATAATTTTACCACATTTCTTCTGTTTGTAATGTAATATTTCACTAGTGTTCCCATTTCACATAGACTTCTGGTCTGGATCCTGATCACTCCTCATCTAAGAGTTTAAACTGTGCAAAACATCATCAAACATAAGTACAAGCATATTGTCTTCGTATTCTACATTTTCTGTTTCCCATGGGAGAGTGGAAGGAAAACAGATAACATGAAAAAAAATCCCCAGTGAAAAACAAGTTAAATATTTCTACCAGTTCACAAATTCCAATACCATAAAAATTAGTGCAAACAGTTATGTACACACCCAGAGCCACAAGGGTGCAAAAGATTGAAATTCAGAAAGATATAGGTACAGACTTTTAGTTCAGCACACTGTAAATATAAAGATGTCTCTGTCTGTGTTCTGATAGATTTTACATCATTGGAAAACAAAAACAAAGAAAACAAATAAACAAAACCCCAAGCTCCAAAACCAAAATAAAACAACCCCAAGCCCTCAAAAACCAATCAATTCAACCAAAACCCAAAACCAATTTCCCATCCCAACTACTGTAAATTATAGACATGTTGTAGCAATGATTTCATAGACTTAATTTCTAAAATTTAGGACTAGTAATCAAGAGTACACAGGCAAAGTTTACACAATGCTGTCAGTGAGCATGAATATTTTAATTAATTTTTTATGTATTCAAGAACTGGAATCTTATTTAAAATTTACATTAGCATGAGTTTTCAGTTTCTATTCTTTATGATTTCCTCAGTTATTTCTGTTGTCAACTAAAACCTAAATGCAGATGTGTGGTTTCAAAAGTTACCAATACACCCTATGAATTTTCTACATAAGTATTTTAAGGAAATCAATTATATGAATCAATAACAAAAGATGTAAGATGCTACCAGATTAATATTTTGTAATGTTAACATTCAAAGAATGCTAAAGATGGTGAATTAACTAAGAATTAGGAGCTACAAGAGTTTTGGAATTCCTGAAAAATCTAAAATGAGGATCTTGTCCAATTCGTTTAGCTTAGGTTGTTTACTTGAAATTATTAGACCTGAAGAAAAAATAGGATGACACTTTAAATTGAAATCTTATACCTGATGAAGTTCGACCTTGATTTAAGAAAGTACTTCATACTTGGTCTTAAATAGGAGGATCACTACCTCTTGTTTCATAACACTCCTCACTTATTATTAGGAATCCCATCATTTTTTGGTGAACTTTATCTGCTCTGCTTGCTCTCTACAGCAGTCTCTTTAACAGTGGAAGTTCTTTTCATATTTACAAAGAACTTGGGGATATTATCAATGCCTAGTAGTGTGGATAGGTAGGGAAGAACGAGGTATATCAACTGAAGCCCAACAGGTCCTTCAGGTAATTAAGTGACAAACCAGTAAAGGCACTGCTTTGTAAAATCTCTCTAAATATAACAGCCCATTACTAGATCTAGGAATAGAGCAAATCCTTTCAATACTCCCTTTAAAGCCTGTATAAAAATTCAGAAACATTGATCTACAGTTAAGGATGCTACAGAGACCATTTGAGAGAAAGAGCATCCTGGGCATCTGCTCAGGAAAAAAAATGATTCCAATTTTAGCAGCAAATGAATCTCATGACATATAGATGTTTAAGGAAAGGTTTAAGGAAGGACAGCTTTCTTCTTTTTTTTTTTTTTTTTTTTTGGGGGGGTTTTTTTTTTTTAGTTTTTTGTACTAAACAAAATTTTCAGAGAGAAAGGCTTGGCATGTTTTCACAGCAAGACATCAAGACTCCAGCTTTTATGTCCCTTTGGGATACACTTCTGTCTAAAGGATTCACTCTAAGTCATTACTTTGCCCTACTACAGGTAACTGAGCCTTTTGGTAACTGAAAAAAAGAAAAGGAACACTATTAAATTTTATACTATAGTGCCTAGAAAAGGGTATGAGCAATTGGTGTTAAAAAATCTGAGTTCTATTTGTCATTTTTAAATTAACAGATCAGTAAAAGCGAGAAACTTCAGTTAGTTCTGCCCATTCCATATGCACAATGTTGTATATATATATTGCAGTGCTTTGAACAAGATTGTGATCCTTCTGAGTTTAATATGTTGGGACTTATAGACTACACATGAATACTTTGTTCATTTTTTAATTTTCTTTTTCTGACGAAGAAGACTGGAAAGTAAATGAATCAGAAAAATATTAGGAAGACTCAAGCTATGATAATACAAAAGAGTAGGTCTACTGCCAAAAATTCACAAGGAATGAGGGTTTTTTTGCTATCACTTTTCATGCTTTTTACTTTGAAAATACTTGGGCACGTGACCAAATTTCTAAAGCAATATGTGTCAGATGATCTCTGCTAAAATTAACACCCTCCACCCTGTCATGCTCAGCAAAGCTAGAAAAACTGAATAAAACATATCTAAATGTTTCCACAATTCATGTGATTTTGCTAAAGATATTATTTGGGAAATTAACAAGCTATATACACACATTATAGAAAATTTAGACTCAGGAAGGAATAGCCATTCTAACTGGCAGAGAATAATTTTTTTTTTCCCTGATGCCACAAATAGGAGCTGTTTCAATTTTGGCAGCTGCTGTATACTGTGTTGTAAAAATTGTACTTCTCCAGGGAGATTATTGCAATATTATCACAGTTATGAGAGGGACAGATCTGATAAGGTAAATACTAAGGGGAAAAAAATCAGAGACTGAAAAAAGAACTTACGGATTCAAGAAATACAGTTGCTACCCACTGCAAATGCACACTGAGGTACTCACACTTCTGCTCATTCCTCTAACTGTAGCACATACTAGTTACTCAAGCCAGGGATGACAAGTGGGAAGGAAATCAGTCAATTATTTGTATAACTTGTTTAAAGCATGCACTTCTACAAACTTGTGTCTGGTTTCAATGTTAAGCAGGTGAGTTCCGTGCCAGCCTGTCAATGAATTGAATTCTAGCCTGGAGATGCTTTGGTCCAACATGAAGACGAATTATCCATGTTCTTTGCCGCCTTGCTGTGTTTTCCCTAAAAGGGACATTTTCAAAGGAGAGACACACTACAGTAAGGGATTACAGAGCCCAGATATCAGCTTCTAGTGGCTATCTCCAGTTAACATTTGAAGACAAATGGGATAAATATAATCTACATGGAAACAGAGAAAGGATCTGAGTTTTGTCTCTGACCCCAAACCTTCCTATAACTAAACTGTGAACTAAATGTGTAAAATATGTCTGAGAAGATGACAGGATCCTCATAGACTCACAAGCTCTGAATAACAGTAATTGCCAAAGTATGGTTGCTCTGGGCTTGTGCTTTCAAATATTTTCTCAAGTGAGCTAGCAAGCACAGGCTGGCAAAGGACTGTTTAATGTACATGAAAGCATCTGCTGCATCTGGACTAAGAATCTGGGCTCCTAATGTCAGTCATGTTTCAGAATCTTAGAAAAGAACTTCCTATTTTATAGGAAATGCAATCCAATCATATAGTGAACATTCAATGAGAGGAGATTTATATATTATTGCTACATCTTAAATATAAGAAGGTATTTAACCCACTGCTTATAAAATACACAAAACTGAAAGACACCCACACACCATATAGCTAGGACTAATTTGACTAAAATGATGTAGATCCCTCAACAGGTACTAGTGTAGCCTCCTTACCTTCTGCTGTGGTCCTTGTGGTGTGGCTGTTTGATTCACTCAGCAATGACTGTGATGAGACATTAATTCTACTTGTTAAAAAGCCTGCAAATGAAAAATATTTAAACAAAGCAAGACAAAAGCTAAAACTCAACAGGAGTTGGCAAGTCTGACAGGAAATTACACTGCTCCAGTTCCACTGCGGAAATACTCAAAGAATAAGGTGCACAGGCCATTTCTCTGAAAGAACTGTTTAATTGAATATTTCTGCTGTATTTCTCTAATCAAACGCAGCCTGAAGGGCCCAGAAAAACAATTGCTTTTCCTCTGAAGTATTAATACTCATAAGCAGCTAATGCATCCCAGATTGCATCATATCTCTGATTACTTGGGGGCTGTGGTTTAACACTGAGGCACCTCCAGCATACTAAATGCATCCCAAATAGTAACTGTCTCTTATACAGTATAGTGGAATACTGTATAACTAAATTGTGTCAAACAGTTGGAATTATCTAGTCTTCAGTCTGTATTTTGTTTTACATAACCTGCATTAGGCTTGTGAGTTCAGAAAGTCACATTGGCAGCTTGCCAATCCTCAAGAATTCATTGGGTTTTTAAAGCTCCTAATGATCTTAGCTGATCACTGCCAAATATTTGTACAAGTGACTTTGGTTTGTTACTCTTCAAATGAAAGGATAATCAGATGAGAGATTCTCCTAGGCTTTTTAAAGTGGTTTGTTTTTTTTTTTCCCTAAAATTAACTGGCATGTGTAACTATCTTACTCATTTAAACCATTATTTCTTAAGGAGAATATATTGAAGTCATAAAAAAAAATTAATTCTAATTCAATAACTAGACTTTTGAAATGGAGGCAATTCTTACCCTTATGCAACCTTCGTATCCTCCACACTACAATGCATGTTCACCATGCATTTACATGCAGTGGTAGAGGCAAAAAGCCTAAACTACTGTTTCATATCAGCATAAATGGCATTTCCTACTAAACAGTCTGTTTTACTCCTAGCACTACTGTGCTATGTACTAACAAAAATTCAAGTGGAAAATGAAAGACTTCAGTCTGCCATTGTCTAATCTGTAGATTAGATTCCAAGATAATTACATATTTCAGATAGAAATTAGAGTAAAACTTGACTGATAGTCTAATCAAATTAGAGTTCAGTTTAGTAATTCTTGCTTATTGGAACATATTGAAAGAATCTGGTACATGTAAATGAAGACTGTAATAGCATAGCTAGAATACTTCAGTCCTCTGCATATCTGTAATCACTGGTTTATTTCACTTCAAGGACATGGCTCATCATTCGGGAAGTTAAGCAACTCGGTAAGGCTGTAACACCTTGCAAAGACTTTCTCTAAACTGACTCATCTACCTCTGTGTAAATGTGTTTTACATGTTTAAATGGTCACATTTAAATATCACTATGCTTTTTCAGCTCACTTTAAGCAACTGCTTCTCAAATGATGTATTTCAACCTCTATGTGCTCTAGTCAGATATAATTTTTCCTCATCTGACACCCACTGCACAGGATGGAGCTAGTCACAACTACAAGGTTGTTTGCCTGGGCTGGGATTACATCATCAGGCTCTCAGAGAAGTACAGTGAGATGAGGTGCTAGGGAAAGTATGATCTTGTAGTTGTAATTTGTACTCACAATAAAGTCTGGCAAACTAGCTCAGCTGTAGGGTACATAGTTTTCTGACAGCAACCTCACAATTTTGCATCTTAATGTTCATTATGGAGACTACATTTCATTTTTCCTCCTCTCATTAAAGTGAGGTTGTGATTTCACTGAGTGATTTTGATTGAGCATTCATACTCTGGAATTATATCTCTTTTCTCAGCATCCTTTCCCACTAGTAACTGAAAGGGAATAGTTTTTGTTCCTAAGTAACTCTTCTCACACCAGTGGTACTCAGAAATATTTTATCAAGTATAGTTTAAATACTGAAGGGTCAACAACCGTGTGGAAAAATAAAGCAGTCACTATGCTTTCAGCAAATGCTGGACAGCATCCAAAGACACAGACTTGTTTTAGTGAAAGGGGATGTTGGCTGGAATCCTGGTGGCCTGATAAGGAAAAAGAACAAATACAGAAATCAAATCAGGTTCTCTCAGGCAGACATTGAAGAGTATTACTCGTAGCACTTTATTAACATTGACTTTCTTAAGGTTTGCCATTTATGATATTTTGAGTCCTCAGTTCACTGAAAGGTTGTGGTTTGGATTTTTTTCAGTCCTTCAGCACTTTCACTGATATGAGCAAATTAATTCTTATTTATCAACAAAAGAAGAATCTCTATTCATTCTTTTACTTAACAGCATAGAAATGGAATCATAGAATAGCTCAGGTTAGAAGGGAGCTTTAAAGGCCAACTAGTCCAATCTTCCCTCTCATGACCAACAGCAACTTCAACTAGGTCAGATTGTCTCAGGGCAAGGTACAGCCTGACCCTGAATATTTCCAGGAATGGGGCCTCTACCACCTCTCTGGGCAACCTGTTCCAGTGTTTCATTGTAAAAAACTTCTTTTTTTTTTTGTATTTAATCCCCATCTAAATTTGGCTTTTTGGAGCCCCATGAAGTTCACATGGGACCACTTCTCAAACTCGTCCTCTGGGTGGTATCTCATCCCTCAGGCATGTCAACCACACCACTTGGTGTGGTATCATCTGCAAACTTGCTGAGGGTACATTCCATCCCGCTGTCTGACACAGATGGATACATAAAACAATACCTGTACAAATACAAACTTGTGAGGGACGCCCCTTATGACTGATCTTCATCTGCACATTGAGACTGACCACCATCCAACCAATCCCTCATCCTTATCATTGTTCCCTCTACAAAAAATCCTTTACATTTTCCAAATTTGTTACCTGTCGATCTGAATGGACAGTCTTCCATTTACATATTCATATTTTCAGGTTTCTTTAACTCTTTGTAATCCTGTACATTTTTCAAGGATTGTATTTATTTGGGGCAAAACATGGTTTTGGGGCTCACGAGAATTAGTTAAATGTGTTTAACATTCTGTACACTTTTCCATTAATAAATAATTATTCCTTGTAGCTCAATACACTAGAAAGCTATACTCAAAAAGCATAATGTGCTATCATTCAGGAACAATGTTAGGGTTGTTAAGGAAGATTTATTTCAAATATTAATTAGTTTTTAATTTTTAATTTTAGCTACAATAGAGTTACTATTTCATTGCAGTCATTCAGACATGATAAAGCAATGTCAGACAGTACAGAACAGTACCAAAGGTTTCTGGCATGACCAAGGCACACTGTGAGTGCTATTGTCTATTGCAGTTTAATGAGCCTCAATAACTGTAGTTAATTGGTCATATTCTGGGAGGGACAAAAAAAAAACCACCAGCAAAATTAAATACTATTTCTATGTAATTACATAATCCATTATTCAATATAAAATTTAGAAAATTTTAAAAGCCTTCTATCACAAAAATTAATAGAGAAAAATACAGATCATTTGAGGTGAAACCTTGTTTTTATACTTTGTTATATTACGTGTCTGAGTGACTGCAGCCTATCCTGAAAATGGAACACATGGACTTCCTGAGAGGACGAAATCATAAAAGCACACCAAATCATCATTATCCAACACTATCACTTACATGTGGAAAAGGATATACAGCAACATAACCCCCATATCAGAGAAACACAACATATCATGCACACATTTTGTAGTATACAGTAACTGTACAGAAAGAGGGTTGTACATATAAGAAAAGGTGCTGAAAGCTAGTTGTATACTTGATATTCTATGAGATAAAGGTAAAAAGCTTAATTTTTCTCTGTGTGAGTCTGGGAATCAGAATAATAGAAATTGAAGTTACTCAGAATTTTGATACACATGGAACATGTCATAAATAAGAAAATGTCCTATGGAACTTGGTAGCACACAAGACCAATCACCCAAATGTTCTAAAAGTATTTTTCAAAAACAAAAATAAGAAAAACCCCTTTCCTTTTCCCCCTCTATACATTCTACTGAAAAAATCACAACACTTTTGAAGTGCCACAAAAAATGTCAGGGTAATACTCTCAAATTCCAAGCATAAGGACACCATACCTACCTGCTATTACACTGTTTAAATGCTGCAGCTTAAAATGCAGTAGTGATAGGATCACAAAACCAAATTCTGAAGCTTATTATTACATAAGATCAACAGTACCCACAAAATAAATTGACTGAAAACAAACAAACAAACAAACAAACAACAAAACAAAACAATCTACAAGAACAAGTCTGTCAGCAAGTAATTCTGTTTCTAAGAATACATTTTCAACACTAGGTCTAGGGAGATGTACTTAAAATATTCATGCTGGAAACTTCCAAAAAGGTTTGGTTCCTTCTCAGCAGTTAGTTATATACCACAGGACAAATAAAGAACAGAAAATTTGTTGTAGTGAGATCCAAATTCCTTTCAGAGTTTATGTTTCCTATCAGCAGCAGCG
The DNA here is from genome assembly GCA_013399695.1 of Formicarius rufipectus. Taxonomy (NCBI): domain Eukaryota; kingdom Metazoa; phylum Chordata; class Aves; order Passeriformes; family Formicariidae; genus Formicarius; species Formicarius rufipectus. Next base: position 40,725 of record VXAU01002073.1, read on the forward strand.
TGGCTAGCAGACTGAGGGAGGTGATTCTCACTCCCTAGTCTGCTCTGGTGAGATCCATCTGGAGTGCTGCATTCAGCTCTGGGGTCCCCAGCACAGGAAGGGAATTGACCTGTTGCAGCAGGTCCGGAGGAGTGCCACTAAGATAATCAGAGGGATGGAGCACCTCTCCTGTGAGGAAGGGCTGAAAGAGTTGGGTTGTTCAGGCTGCAGAAGAGAAGGCTTCAGACAGACCTAATTGTGGCTTTCAAGTATCTGAAGGGAGCCAAAACGAAAGATGGAGAGGGACTATTTACAAGAGCACATTGGGACAGGACAAAGAAGGGTGGATTCAAACTGAGAGTAGGTTTATATTAAATATTAGGAAGAAATGTTTTTGCTGTAAGAGTGGTGAGATACTGGCACAGGTTGTGTAGAAAACTGGATGCTCCATCCCTGGAATTGTTCAAGGTCAGGATGGATGGACCTCTAAGCAACCTGGTCTAGAGAAAGGTGTACTTGCCCATGTGAGGGGTTTTGGAATTAGATGATCTTTAAGGTCCTTTCCAACTAAACCATTCTCTGATTATATATTCAGATGGTGAAGACAGGCGTAATAATGCAGGAAGAAGGATGCCCTTTGCCATGCTGGTTGACAGCTAATGAATAAGTGAACCAAGCCGTTCAAGATATTCTTGGGGGGGGAAAAAATCTGTTCCGTTTATAGATCTATTGTTGTAGTGCAAGTTTCTATGAAAATCTCATCATTTGAAAGACAGATTCCAGAACAGGAACCAAGAAGTGACTTTCAAGACAGAGCACACAGCACATGGGCAGTCTAAAAATCGTGACACATTTCTTGTCACAATAATACTGAGAAGATAATTTTGACTTTTAGAACAAGCTGAATATAAAATATTATGGAATTAGAATACCAAAATATTTTTCATCAAGTGCTAGCTGAGAAAATTAAACCAATTATACACTAATACCAGAAGAAGAAATGGGCATTTATAACAACAGATATGTGAAACAGATAACATTAAAGAAACATGTTAAGGCAGTTACTAATGGGAAGATGGATTATATCTAAAGAGAAATTAAATGAGCTACAGCCATAAACTGAAGAGGAAGCTATGGCATGCACAAATTCTGTGATCAGACCTGATTTGCATCTGGGTTATTAGGTATGCTAGGAGATAGTAAAACTCTTGACAAAAAAAAGCTGAACAACTATTCAATGAAAGAGATGTTTTCCTGGCTGATAAAAAATTCTCCAACTTAGAGTAATTATAAACTAATACTTTCCACAAAGGGAAAACCAGTAATAGACTGTGTAACATTTTAGAAGACATTTAAAATAAAATGCATTCTAAAGACAGGAGAGGCAATGAAGAGAGAGAAATAGTTTTCTTTACATAGTTTAAATGGACTTAGATTTTGGTTTTAATATTAGCCTGCGACTAATAAGACAGAAGCTTGAATAAAACAGAAACTGCCCCACCGTAACATTACAGGGAATAGCAATTTGCATCCAATGTGATGGATTCATAAAAGTAGTTCAGACACTTTTTTATTATTATTTTTATTTTTTTACTTTATTTTTTATTTTATTTTCCAAGTACATAAAGATATTTTGAAAGCTCAGTAATATAAAGAATTAAATGTTTCCCAACACAAGATTTTGTGCCTTTTGAAACACTGTTAGCAAGTGACAAATAAACATCAGTGTGCAAAACATTTTTTTCAGATGTTTTTTCAAAACATCTGTTTTGAAGTATCTTCTACTGAGTAGTCTTTTATTTGTTATTAGCTTTCACTGCACATAGATTGCCAACAATTACAATACTTAAACTCAGTGTTGCTGTATCAAAATACCCCATTGTACTGACTAATATATGTGACCACTAGATAAAGAAAGGGCACAGAAAGTTACAGAGTGGCATATTTGGAATATACTGGCGCAATAACAATTGCATTAAAGGTCCAGAGAGTATTAGTTGCAATCATGGTCAGGTGTACTCTGTGCTTTCTGAAATCAAAACAAGACATAGGATGTTACAATAAGGAAAAGAGCTTTTGTCCTGTCACCCTACATACCGTCACTTATCATTACCTAGAAACATAATGATGTCACCATCTGGCCTTTGATGGGATTTTTCACTGCAAAATTAGCCTAATTGCCAGTGGAAGTCAAAGAGTAATAGCAATCTTGTGTAGCAAACGCCCCTTATACACTGGTCAAAATGCCATCTTTCCTACAGAACACCAGGCAAACTTTCTCATTACATGTTTTAGAGTTCCTGCAAAATAAGTCTCTCATGCGCTATTTCCTAAATACTTCCAAAACATGATGCTCACAAGTGGCCTGTGTAAGTTCTTGCAAAACTGGAAATTACCTCAAGGACATACAGAGAGAAAAAAAAAAGAAACGAAATTGTAGTTACAGAGTTTTTAAAGCTCCATTGGTCTAGATAAAAAGTTGCTGGTGTTGCTACATGACTGAAGACCTGAAGAGACTGATAATCAAAGTGATGAGTCATTCTCCTGGTAATCTCAATTGAGTGGTTTCCAGTGTCTGGCAAATTCCTCTTAAATGTATTTTGCTTCACAGAAGTGGACAAACAGCAATATAATATTGTTTTAAACTTGTAGGAAAATGTCTGACTTCATTAGTAGTTTTATGAAGATTTACATCGTTAATGACACCATCTGCCTAAGAATCTTTTTCCCAAATCATCATTAGAAAAACACTGGTTTAAAGGTTAGGTAGTTAAGGGTGGCTTAAACTATCTTCATTCAAATCTGCTCATGTCCTTCTCTTATTGTATTCACTTTTTTGTCCAAATGTGTTCTAGATGAGTATTTGAATCAAATGTCAAACATCTAGTGCAGTATTAGAAAGCTTGTCAAATATATTTATAAAGTAAAAGCAAATTGCCTTCTCAATATTTTTTGCTGTGTGCTAGAAATATTTCAGCCCATTTTAAAACTTCCATTTTAAAGCATATTTTCAGTTCTCAATTTGTCTCTGAAAACTTACTTAAACTGTATTAAATTCTTACGTTATGTGAGACTGAAGACAAATTATGTAATTCAAAACAAAATTATCCAAATCTGATATAAGTTGCAAGAAACTAAAAGTATTACTGAAGTTTGAAAGGTTTATGTTATAATGTGCCATTTCATTTCAGGCTCTGACTGGCTGTTTGTCAGAGAAAAAAAAAAAAAAAAGTAAAAAGGAAAAAAGAAGAAAAAAGACTCATGCAGAGAAGGGGAAAGAAAACATCTTCTACCACTTTTTCTAGTCCGAGAGCAGAAAAGCATCAAACAAACAAGCAGGAACAAAAGGAGCTAAAGAAAATTTGTCCATAGACCACGTATAGAGGATTTGTGGAACTCCTTGCCACAAGACTTTACAGTGTTAAAGAGGTTGAACGGCTTCACAGAAGATGATACATGGGTTTTTATGTATACCACGAAATATTCTGCTTCTGTCACAAAAAAGCCTCTGGAATTCAGTTCAGTGGTTATTGGGAATTTATCAAGAGAATGTCTCTACCTGGTTGTACCAATTTGTCTTTTTTCCTGGGGCATTAGCACTGATAGAAGGGGTGTCTCTCTGGGGCTTTGGTGCCTACAGTGTATGTCTTAGATTCTTAGAAAATATATCCCAGTGCTTTTGCAAATAACAGATAAAAGAATTATTTCTACATTGAAGGGCAAAGCCCTGATTTAGATTTGCACACATCTCCAGAGTTGTGGTCTTGAATTTATGATCTAGATGACAAGATATCAGTCTCATCTATTAACTATTTAATCGTTTATAGACGACATTCCTGCAACGGCTGGTTAAAAGCCATCATGATTTCTAGGAAGTATTCATCCTGAAAAGGTGTAGTTTCCAGAAACACACTTAGGTTACATGGCCAGGGACTAAGGGTTAAATTTCCGAATGGAAATAGTCTTCATCAAAATGTGCCTTTGAGTAGTCTACCATAAATGGGTGGGTTTGGAAGATGCTTATTCTGGGTACTGCCTGTCCAATATATTATGCAGCTTTTTCATTACTGCAATTCACAACCATGAATTCTGGTGTTACTGTAATTATATATAGATATATATA
>VXAU01002073.1:46327-67042 GCA_013399695.1 Formicarius rufipectus
AAAACACAAAAGAGTAAAATTAAGCTTTAAGATACTGGTGGAAGAATAGCTGTGGTTTGAGTATTTACTATAACAGGTTCAGGTTTATATTAGGTCAAAGCTATCTTGCACCACTCCACCCCAGGGAGGAACAGTCAGTTATGAGCGATGAAGTGGTGACTGATTTTCAGACAAAGCCTGGACTCATAGTTACACTACCTCTTTCAAAATTACCATGAATCTTGATACTATTGGGTGGTGGTAAGGAGGAAGAAAGATATTCGATATCCTCTTGTCTTGCCCTTGTGCGAAATACTAGCCACAGGATATATGAGGTCAGTGATCTATGCATATTATCTGCCAATAATTTACACCAAAGTGATAGCACAGCCAGCTCAAAAAAAGGCTAGCAACACAGAGGAAGTTTTTTGAAATTGCTGTCACAGACTTTCAGAATGCAAAGCAGTGCAATTTGAGCACTGTTACAAGCAACAAATATTCCTTGAGATAAATGGTCATTATTTCTAAAGTCAACAACTACTGTATTTTTAAAACAATACATTGCCTGTAGAACATTTACAAGGGAATGTAACCACTGTGCTTCCTAGTCAGTGATCAATCAAATTTATCATCTATGATTTTTTATGAACTCAAATAAATTCTGAGCATCTACTCTCTGCTCCAGGTAGGCCTCAGGGATCCACATCCAAAAATATAATTTTGAGCTTTTATTATACAGTTTTTAGTACTTGGATCCCAAATTTTGGATATGAAACAAAACAAACAAACAAATGAAAAACAACAAAAAAAACAAAACCAAAAATTATCAAACAGAAACTTCTAGAAAATATATCTGAATTCTACTACATAAAAAAAATAAATAAACTGAAAAGTATTTGTTTATAATATAGGACATAATTTTATGATTGTTCTACATAATGCTGTAGGAAATTAAAGCAAATAAATCCCACCAGCTCCCACAGTACAGATACTTGCAGGAGCAGGATATTTTCACTTTTCATGGCTATTCACTATTAAATACCTAGAAGACCTTAAAGGTACTGAGCACATAATATTTTTTATTGCTTTTCAGGAAGAAGATGAGAAGAGATAGAATGAAATTTGTCAGATTTTGCAATGTTTAGGCAGTTCAGAATAGGTAAATATCTCATACAGTATTTTTATTTTTAAGAAAATGGATTAATTTGTTCAAAGAATTTAGTGACAACTGGAAAGGATATTTGTGAAAAAAAAGAAGTGGTGAGAGGGAGCTGAAGCAAGAGTGAGAGAAGCAAGGAAACAAGTGTGATAACAGCAAAGGGGAAAAACCCTTGCTAATTATAAGTAAGGATGAAGGTGGAGAGCTAGTTCAAGTCCATATATGAAAGTTAATCTTGAAGTGAGCACATCAGTAACAGATTTGTTTTACTATTTTCAGGATTAATAATACTTGAAGTAAGTGATTTATACCAATAATGATCAGTTTAAATCTCATGTTCTTAAAAGTAACATTATCTCATCTTAAAAACTTTATGTGCAAGATGATGAACATGCAAATCAAAGAACACAAGATATTTTTCACCGATGAGCTGTAAACTACTATGGGAATAATTTCTTTAGAGTGTAAATAACTCTCTACAAGTACAATGTAGGAATCTTTACTTTCACTGGTCAAAATAAAATTGACCATAAAAATAACTTTAAAGTATAATGGAAAATCAGAAGCCAAAACGTTTAAATACAGAACTATTAGAATACAGCTTGGAATAGAATAAGGAAAGAAAATATGCAAATACCACAAAAAATGCATTCAATTTTTTATTAACTTTAGAAGAGATGCTGATTTGGCAAAAGCAAATGGAAAAGTTAGATTAAATATGTTTAACCATACATGAAAGGAATTGTATTTCATGCATTTATTTCTTCTGTTAAAACACATGAACACTTCTATTCATTCTTTTAAAGCTTTTCTAAGGGGATTCATTTGTTCAGTGGAAGCAGAAGGAGCTAAGTTGCACATCATTATTCTTAATTCATGACTTGTGATTCCTTTGTGAATTCCAGCCTGGATGTTATTAACAGAATCAGAAGGACTGAAGCCAGACTGAGTCATCAGTTTTATGGGAAAAGGTGTAAATATCTGGAAGATGAGCAGACAACAGACATTACAAAACTAGAATTTTCATTTATGAAATAAGGAATTGAAGAAATAATAGCCATTTTTATTCATTCATCCTACTAAGAGAAGAAACTATGCCGTAGCTGCAGTATGATGTTGCTTTCATGTCAAATCTTTTCAGAATATATTTCTTGATTTGTTTTTACTTTTGTCTCATGAACAATGTTGTGATATGTTTCATTAATTTATAATTGCTGCTCCAATAGCCTAGTATTTTTATTACAGTTATGTATTAAATGATCCTAATGCTCATTAATTTAGCTTTAATATTTTCTTTCTCCCCAATAAATTAATTTGATATTCTAACACAGTTTTGGTACCATCAGGGTCAGACTGTAGTTGAAGGAAAAGTTGAGGACCTACCTTTTGGATCTGTGCTCCCAAATTCCAAGTAACTATTACACCAGACACAGAAAGTCTTTTATGGATTAAGGCTTTAAAGTTTTATACTTCAAGTCATAAAACAGAGATAAAAAAATTTCAATATCTCACAACATTGCTGAAAGGTTTATTTCACTGATTTGGACTGAAAATTGCCTGGAAAACAACTTGAAAGATGTAGAAGTACAAATGTAGGTATCTTTGCAGTGAAACTGTGGAAAGGAGACTTGGCAAGCTTGACCATATAATATTCCTTGTTTGATAGGCATGCCTGCTTAAGAGCGGAATGAAAACAAAATCTACTTCCTCCATGTTTTTTTCTGTGTTTTAATGAAAAACTTGAGTGGGCCCTCTCTCATTTCACAAAGTCAACACATAGTTTCTATTTTATTTGCCTAACTGAGTCTCCTTCAAATTGTTCACTTTGTTTTTCCCTCCTCAGGAACAAAAAGTTTCTCTGGATGAAGAAATAGTGAAGTTTAGTTATCCCTTTGCACTTATATTTAGGAAAAAACACTCAAACTAGAAGATAGGATCTTTGGAGCACATCCAAGTGAAAAGGAAAGAGTCCCCTATCCTGCTTCATAGCATATCTTATGTGTGCATGGGATGAAATCTCATGCAATCCTTTTTGAAAAAATGTATATTTAAATAAGCAGTGAAATGAACACATTCATCTGAGGAGATTTCAAATTAACTTCATTCATACTACAAATAAAGCCTCTTCTATTATCTGTGACTTATACCCCTTCCTATCTACCTTCCTTGAAGAATGACACTTTAAAATTTAAAAACATTTTAAATTTTAAATGAGGCAGTATCTGTAATACACTGTGACTTATACAATGTATTTGCACCTTTAGATTCCTTAATATGTGTTCTCTAATGTATCATATTTACTTTGAAAGAATTAATGGCTAAAGAGGCTTCCAAGCTTTACTAGTCATAAATCTCTTCATTTAATTATATTTCAACATGTTAAGTTTATACTTTTAATATTTTTATGCTATGTTGTTGTGAAATATTTGGAATGGCCAAAACTCTAGATGGATAATTTGTGGCCAGGAATGATAAGTCTTTCTTTAGATTAAAAAGCTCACAAATATAATACAGCTACACTATCATTACAAAATGCCAGATTTCGGGGGATGATAATCATGTGGACTTTAAGGGATCACTAATTCTAGGACATCAACTAGACTGATGGCTGAAATTAGTTACAGTGATTGAATACAACAGCAAATAAAATTTTCTCCCCCATTCCCGACAAAATCTCACATTTTCTGAGCTGCAGATTGTGTCTTAACAAAGCAGGAATTGTTTATTTTCAAAATTCAAAACACATAAATCTTTTTCATGAGACTTCCTTGAACATCAATATTTTACTTTCAAATTGAATTTATTGAATGAGTAACTCATACAATGCATAAAGTAACAACAGCAAATGAAAAATTACCCTTAAGTTTTACTTTGGGTTTGGAGAGGAGGGCTGTGATGTTCTGCAAAAGGAAATTCAAGCTAAAGGATAAGAATTGGATGGGCTTTTTAAAATGTCAGATTACCCTTATTTAATTAGGATTTTAGTATGTTATATAAAAATCAATCCCATCTTTCTAATACTTTCCATATTTCTGTCCAATTGCTGTCATTCATGTCATCTGAGCACACATATTGGAGTTTAGCGGTGTAAAATTCAGTTAGAGCATATTTGCATACTTTTTAAATCCTGTTTTATTTCCATTATTTGTTTTTGTCTCTTTCAATGCTCTTAATATATTTGTTTTAATTGCATTGTGTCTATTTGAGGAAAATTTTACTTTTTCTCTAGTTGTGTGCCATAAGGTGGTCTCTGACCACACTGCTTGCCAAAAATGAATTTGTCCTTCAACTGTGGGAAAAAATGGAGATTAAGAATGATGCAGGACGTAATAGGCAAATAAGCATCAAAAAAAATCCTTAGGTGTAATATCCCCCCTAACATTATGCATCCAAAGTTACCTATTCTTGACTAATCAGTCATAAAAGACAAACACATTCTAAGACAAAACTGCCTGTCTATCTTAATATAAGGGTAAGATAGAAGAATAGTTTTCTATCTTTAGATGACTCTCAGCCTTTATACCCATAATTTAAGTAAGAAACCCACATGATAAAAAATAACTGAGATAAATCTGGTCAATTAATCTTCCTAACATCTGTATGATTATTAAGCTATTGAAATTTTAAAGTATCACTATACTGGTTAAAAGCAAACAAACAAATAACAAACAAACAAATGAACAAACAAACAAAACAAAACAAAAACAACAAAAAAACCCACCAAAACAAAAAACTAAACAAACAAACAAACAAAACCAAAAACCCAACCAACCAACCAAAAAACCAAACCAAACAGAACCAAAACAAAGAAAAAAAAAAAAAAAAAAGCAGGAAGCTGAAGAAGGCAAAAAAACTTATAGAACCAATCATGCTAGTAGACTAATCTTTATTTACCAAGTAAATGCAAAGAAAAATGAGTTTATGTTTAACATGCGCAGAAGCAATTTAAAATAGTCTTTGAAAGTGAACTATAGCTGATAAAACACTAGAATACAATTTATTAACCTTCATGAAACATTTAAAATGGTCTCCTGAGATTCAAAAATTTTTAAAAGCCTAAATATTAAAAAAAAAAATAAATCTTAAAAGGACTAACTAGAGAAATAATACGCTATTAAGCAGATCTGATGTATTTATTTGCTTCAATTTTTGTTATTTCAAGAGCACTTAGCAGTTTAAAATATATCTCATTTATAGTGGTCTTCAAGATAAAGAATCTCATTGTTTTCTAGGTATAATAAAATCAAGAAAACTACAGGAACTGACACACATTATCATAGAAATCTGAGAGAAGTGCCAAACAAAATCTTTAAAATGGCTGCTTCTCACTTATACAGAAGCTGAAAAATTAATCATTCTAAGCTTAATGACAAGAAAGCAATAAATTTTGCTGTGAGCATATTTCAAAATGTTATAATTACATGGGCTGAGTAAGAATACACAAGTATCAAAAAGATATATTTACTTTGGAATAAAGTCAACTTTCTGTGCCCTGCCTTTAAAAAGGACAGTGCTAGAAGTTACAATAAAAAGTAATATTAACCATGAGCCAAATGGGACCTGCTGATACTTGCATTAAAATCAACAAGTTGTCCAAATGCATTTAAGAGAAGCTTTGTTATTAAATTATTCAAGAGGGAAATTCCTCCTTTTAAATTTAACAAACTACATACATGATCTCAGAATTATAGCTTGTAAGCCAAGGGAATTTTAAGCTTTCTGACTATTTAAAAGCAAGACAAATTGAAAAGACAAGCACTGTCACTTGATTTTGTGTGAAAACATAAAAACAGTAGAAGTGGAGCAAGTTCTGAAGTTGCATCAACCCCACATGACCTGGGCTCCTGAAGTCAGAAAACACAATTTTCAGTGGAAAGTCCATTCTCCCATATTTGGACTGTGATCCTTCATCTCACAGCTATAATACTGCACTGAGGTTTGTTTTCCAGAGCTTGAGGTTAGGGAAGAAGGTGATGAATTTATCAGAGGATTTAATTATCACCTTGAAAATTGGTCCTGTTTGTGTATTTGAGACGTATGCATATAAATTAACAACAGTAATAAGGGGCTGACAAGGACCTGCCTTCACTGAAAATATCATTTAATGTAAGGTTCTAGCATAGTTTGACTTGTAACTACTGACACTGAGCATGATTTCCAGTGAGCTATGTCATCTGTCTGACAACATCATATCTTCTTATTTGTGATCTTAGCACAAGAAACAAATTGAATAAGAATTGGTCTGTGGGACAAACTTCACAAGACATGCAGAGTTCTTTCTAATCTAGTCATTTATCTGGTGAATGAACAATGAAAAACACATTAACCTCCTATATGACAATAGAATGTGTCAGCATATTGAATTTTCTAATGAAGGACAGCAAAATACTTTTGCTGCTGCTCTGCTTTCTATAACCATGACAGGGATCAAATACATTTGAAAGTTACCCTTGCACATAGTTATGTGCTTAAGAAATATCAGAGCTAAAAATTAAAAATCCCCAAAAACTAAAGCACCTCCATGTCTCCCTCATTCTTCCCAGACTCAACTTTGTGGGAATGGATTAAGAATGTAACTGTTAATGCTTTGAACTGATGCTTTAATATTGTTTAAAATGTATGTTTACCCTTCTCCATGTGCTTCCTTCCCAGAATCCATATCTTCCCCTTCCCAGAATCCATATGTACCCTTTCCCCGAAACCATGTGCTCCTTCCCAGAGATGCTTTGCTTCTCTCTAAGACCCCTCCTCAGGGAACAGAGGGGCATGGTCCACCTTGCTACCTGAAACCTTTCCCCGCCTCTATGTTAATTCCCTTATTCCTGTTGGCCCAAAGCCACAACAATACCCTTTCCCCCATTGGAGGATTCGAACCCCCTCCAAAGGACTATAAAAACTCCTGCTTCCTGAATAAAGCTCTCTCTCTCTGCTCGCACCCTCTCCAAGCTGTGTGGCGTCTTTGTCCTCTGCCCAGGGCTCAGGCTCCACGTGGCCGGGGAGGAACCAGGGGGGGCACCCCTCTCTCCTAGATACATGGACTAAAAACCTAACCTAGGAGCATAATCCATACTGCTGCGACCACCCCACTCCAACGAGGCTATCAACATATCCCACCGGAATACAACTTCTCTCTTTTACTTCTAACTCCTCTACCTCCTCCCCCTGAGCAGCACAGGTAAATGGGGAGTGAGAGCTGTGGTAGTCCATAACAAGTCCTATCTGATGCTTCTTCCTCCTCAGACCTTCTCCCTCCTCCGTGCTGGGTTTTTTCCATGGTCAGCTGTTCTTTAGGACAAACCAGCTCCAGTGTGGCTTCTCCATGGGCTGCGATTTCTTTCAGGGAATATACAGCTACACCAACATGGGCTCCTCCGTGGGCTGCAGGACATCTGCTTCACCGTGGTCATCTCCAGCATGACAAGTTCTTTTGTGGAGCCTAGAACACATCCTCCTGCTCCTTGTTCTCTGGTCTTAGTGTCTGTCTCACTGTGACTTTGTTTTTGTTGTGGTGGGGGCTTCTTGTCCTCAGGTTCCACCCATCTCCCAAATAGTCCTAGTTAGGTCCAAAACCACTTAACAAATTGGTTGTCCTACTTAAGAAAGCACCTTATTTTTTAGTCAGATACATCTAAGCCAATGATCCCAAGTAAGGGTGCTGATACAACACTATATAATATTTTTTATCAAGGATTCTTGCTTTTACTCTTGAACTGGTTTAATACAAAGCATCACCTGAAATCCTGAAAAACGTCCTATATTTCAAATCTCCATTCTGGCCTTTTCTTTGTGGACTTCAGAGAAAAACTGGGGTGGCTTTTTGTGTAAAACCTGTACTTTATCTGTCAGAAATGCTTTATTATGCAGTTACTTGTGTTCTATATGGGTAACAAAAGAGGAATTTTTTTCAGAGAGTTGTTGCACAGTATTTCAAAGGTATATAATTTATATTAGGAGTAAGGCATTCACTTCAAAAAAGCTCCTTTTTTATTTTTTAAAGTGTACTTTAACTGTGTACTGTTTCAAGAGTTAGCTGTATTTGTGAATTTTCAGTCATATGCAAGACTTCCTATTTGAAAGAGCTTCTCTACTGATGTTAAAATGACCATCACAACTGCCTTACCTCTATACCAGAGAGCGGTGGTGAAAGGAGAGAAATTGAATAAAAACTTTATGACTAAAACCCTTTTTTTGCAGGACTAACTTTTTTGAGGGGGCAGAGGATGCTTAAAGAGCAATGAGGATGATCACCTGTATTAGTAACTAAACTATAAAATTCAAGAATTAGGAATAGACATTTAACATGCATTTGAATCACCTATAGCTACTTCTTGTTGTGTATCTTAAGAATTTTTAAACAAATTCATCCGATCAGTTATACAACATTAAAGAAACAAAAAACATATTTTCAAGAAAATACTTGTATTAAAAGTAAATTGTCAATTGTTTGTGGAATCCAAGGTAATTAACAAAGGGTAAAGAATTTCATCTGTCTTTAAAATTAGAAAACCAATGCACCATAACCTTATTGTGAATTAACACATAAAAGTCTTACCAGGAAGGTCTGGTGTTAATATATTATAGTTAATGGGTTCCTTCTAAAAGATTCCAGCAGAGTGGAGACAAAAGCAATAAAAGACACGGGAGCCTACAAATTGGTGCTATTCTGCCAGCACTTTGCTTGCCAGATCCTTGAACTGGAATGCAAATTTTAAAATGGTTCCTTGACTAGGGGCTTCAGAAGGAGAAGCCAGAAAGAGAAATGGAATTGGGCACTGGTCTGATGGCAGAATGGACACTGAATTCCTATCCCTAATTATTATTAAAAAGAAAAAAAAAAAATAAATATTGACATCTCATCCCTTAGATCATTTTTCAAAAACAAGAATGTGCAAATGCCCAGGTGAGTGGACCTGACTATTTTGAGGCCCTACAAAACACTCCAGGGTACCTCTATCTCAGATTAGCTGTGAGAAGTTAGGGAACTTGGAAACTTCTTCCAGGGATCAGCAAGTGGGTTATTTTGGATCGCAGCTTCACAGCTGGGTGCATCTGCTCTTCTTTGTGTGTACTTCATCTCATTCTTTGAAACCAGAGCTGCAATTGGGGGTCATAACTCTATGATATGGTTTACCTTACTTTTCCAGCTGTACCAAGGGTGACAACCCTGTGATATACTGCAAGAGGAATGAGCCCTGTGTACTTCTCTGCCGGCCAGTCTCTATGGGTTGCTGTTAAATGAGTGTCAGGACAGAGAATTGATAAGATGTTGGTCAATGCAGCTGCAAACAGTGGTCAACTACTTGAAGTTTTCCATGGACCTGTGAGCAGATCAATCAGTAGGGAAGGTATGCTATAGATAGTCAAGTAAGATGAATTTAATTTCAGAAAATTTTGGATAAAGTTGTAGCTTGCCAAGTAGCCTATAGCAAAGATTATGCATTTTTGTGGGATCTTTTGGAGACAGAGGATAATGACTAGCTCTCAATACATCTGTATCAATACTTCTGGGTGTGATTTTTCATACTTAGTCACCAAAGAATATATTTACTGTCTTAACATTCCCTGAAGACAATTGCCACTGAATACTATCAAAGCTCTTCTAGAATCTGTGTTGGCTGCTGTCCTGGGCTTTCCTTATGTCCAGAAGTTTAAATTAGCTGTCTGTGCTAATACAATGAATACCTAGAGAAAAGGGATTACCAGTGTATCCCTCCATGTATATTCAAGAATTTTCCTGAAAATTTAAGTATTTTAACAACTCCTTCTATAAGCAATGTTATTAAACACTTGATGAGAATAAGCAATAATTACAGGCAATAAGTCTGAAAAAGGTGCAATTGTCTTTATTATGTGAGAAGAAAACACAGATATTGTCAGTTCTGCTAGTTTAACAATATGTGAACTTCAGATATTAGTTGCAGTGGTCTGACGTACAGAAGTCAAGATCAAGTATTACAATTCTCCACTAGTTCACCTGTGTGATCACAGTTTAGACTTTTTTTGTTGATTTTGTTAATTTGCTTTCTTGTAGATACAAAGGTTAATTTTTCAATGTACGTACTTTAATATTGCGTCTTTTAAGTTAAGGAATATGCATATTAGTCTAAATTGCAATTTTGAATAACTTGGCATTCCAAAACAGGTTTTTTTCTGATTCATGAAAAATTCTTTTGTCTCAGGGCTAAATATCTGACTACTTCTGGTTTGGTGTAGTATGAATATTTATCTACAGAAGAGACATACTGAGAGTTCCTGTGTCAGTACCTAGAACTAGCTGCAAAGGTGTTCATGAGAAACAAATCCTAAGATTCTATGGGTCTTTAACCCAGAGAGCACTCTTGACCTCCCAATTATTTTTCATAGAATGATTAACTTAACATACAGAGGTACTGCTGTTAAAGAATAATCATTTTACATTCTTGTTTTGTGTTTCAACTGGTGTTTTTAAAGACTTTTTTGGATATAAACAAAACAATTTGACTAAAATGTTGTGACAAATAAATCGGTGCATTGAAGAGGTAAAATAGTAATAAAACATTCTAATAGCTACAGTGAAGCAAGCAAGTGTATCTTGGAGGTGCCTCGAGCTTCATTTGTCATTAATTTATTGGCATAACTTTGTGAATATTCCATTATAGAAACAACCGAACCAGCTATCTGTGAAATCCTATATGTCTGCCAACTGGTGATTTTCTGTTGGAACTGTCAGCATTTTTTGCTGTACATAAGGTGACATACTGAGAAGGATGAAAGAATAAACAAAATCAATAGCTACACTTTTTTTTTTTTTTTTAAATACAGGTGGAATAAATAATCAAAACTAGGGCACAAGTTGATAGAATCTCATGAAGACAGTCACATATTATTCAGAAAACTCAGTATAGTTTAATACTTTTCTTTGTTTTTAAAACAACAGCCATGTTGCCCTTCCTATGGATTTCCTTTGGCTGTACATGGATGAAGTCAAATTACTGACGTATCATAAGAAAAAGTCAATAAAATCCCATTTAACATTTTTGTTCATTATGAACCTGGAGTGCAGATCTTTACTTAGATACTTTGGTGATGTATTTTCTAATACATTAAGTTCATGAACACAGCAAGAACAGTTTTACATTTTGATAATATAAAGTTCCTCTCTAGCCTGCCTCCTCTACTCATTGATTTCCAGACATGTACTCTACCTCCACTTCTTACACCAATAGTGCTGTATTTCATTATGAATAATACATGTTAAAAAGAAGATAATTATACTAAAAAAAAAATAAAATAAAATCCTAACATGTAAAAGCTCCTTTTTAGAAGAAATTACTCAAAAGCTAATGTCTTCAAACACAGCCCAGGTCTGCAGTTGCAGTCTTTTCATCCCTCAGTTTTTCAGCCAGCTTCCCATAACTTTGGTCTTCTGCTTGAAACTACTTGAAACAGGGATTTGGTAATTTCAAACTTTTATTCTTCTTAGACTACTTGTGCTTGTCTTCTTTGGCACACAAACTGACGGTCTTTCAGTAAGGTTGAGGAAGGAAAGAGAGATAAGCAGCAGGGCAATAAGATACAGAGGTTTCTTACATTATGTGAAGAAAGGTGAAAACAATTGCATTATGGTGTACTATGAATATTAGTTTTGCAATTATTATGTCACAGTACATGAATCTACATTTTCTTTCTCCAGAACAAAATGATGACTTTGGCTTTCCTGAGTTCACTCTTTTATCACAGATTTTTTTTTTAAATTATATTCAAAGTAGACTAAGTTCTGTAAGTTACTTGAGATGCCAGCTTTATCCATCACAAGCTCTCTTCACAGCTCTTATAGTGATGGAATCAGGTTTAATATGTATATATCACAGAAAGACACACATGAACCTGTATTTATATACATAAATAAGAAGTGAAAGAAATACATATTTCACACAATTATATAAGTATTGCATTTTTACCTGTAAGGAGTATTTGAGCTATATATTTCAGTTTTCAGCAACAAAATAGCTAGCTGAATCTGGAATCTGTTCAGTCCCTCGAGTTTCAGACTGAACAAGCTCTTTCTTGCTGTATTAATAAATCTTGTTGTCAGATATTTTTTTTTTCTTATATCTCATCCTATATCATGTTCTGTCTTTTCCCTTTGCTTCCTTTTTTTCTTATTGCTTATATTCTTCCTTGCAACTCAAAGTCCTCCAGTAAGGCATACTGACTCTTTTTCATCAAAATAAGTGTTGATCATAAAGGCAGCTTTGTCAAAACTGAAACATGCTAAAAGAAATATGCTGTTAAAAAAAGTGACAAATTATTAGCAGAGAAAATAAAAATGTATCTTTTTTTTTTTATTTCTTCAAGTATTTTTTGACCTTAATAATTAAAAACGGTATCAACATTTTCATATTTATGCTTGCTTGGTTTTTTTTTGCCTGGGGATTTTTTTAACATAATGCATACTTGAAACAGAAAAAAAGAAAAATCCACCAAAAAATCTATTAACAATTCTGGGATCATTTGGAACAAAGATTTTGAAATATTGGAATTTCCAGACTAAAGAAAAATTCCTTTTTGTACATTTTCTGGTTTTTATTTCATTTTGCCATCACTTCTTATGCTCCTCTGTAGCAACACACAGGTGTATGCTTCAAACAGGTTTCTGCAGGAAGCTTACCCAAAGGTTGAATGAAGGCACAGGCTGTGCTGGGTCACTGTCAGGTCTTGGCTTCCCATCGCTCAGGAAGCAGCTGGTCCTCACCACTCCCTGACAGAAGTGGAGAAAAGTATTTCAGATATTTAAATAATTAAGAGGTTTTCTTGAATGTCAGGAAGTATTTTTTTTTTTTGGTTGGTTTCAGCAATTGTGGTTCCTAGTACTTCAGCACAGACCTTTACTGGATGTGAGAGGCAGCAGGTCAGGAGAAGAAGAGCCATGGCAGAAACTAGTCTTTTTGCTTCTATCGGTGAACCTGAGACAGAAGTCAAGAGGAGCTTTGGCCTTTGTCCCTTCTACCTATTGCTTTGAATAGGCTGGAGACAATTTAAACTCATCAGTTTAGCTTTGTCTGGAAAATTGTATAACATTTCCCACAAGCCTAGGAACTTAGTTTAGTTGCCAAATAAAGCTGGCCTCAGTAGGCAGCATCTATCCTGCTCAAGCCTCAAATAATATTTGAGGTTTCCCTAGAGAGCTTGGGAATTATATGTTACCTGGAGAAAAATCTGTAAAACAGTAAAGTCTGCAGTAAGCTCTGCTAACAAATGTTATATTTCTACTGAAGATAGACTCATAACAGAGACATTTGTGTAGTCAGATGAGTTGAATATATTGTTTTTCCTGATTTTTGTCTGAAGTACATGTTCCAGTCTTGAATTTTGCCTTTGGAGCAACCTTATAATTTCTGCAATTATTTTTCTTTCCATTAAAGTGAAAAATGTTTGAAGTCTGAGCAACTCTTTTCATAAGAAAAAGCTTTGTATCTCTGTGGAAACCCTCTTCAAAGCTTCATGTCACAGTGGGAAGAAAAGCCTTTTATAAAATCTTACATTGTTTAAAGCAATTATCTTAATCTCTCTTCACTGAGTATATATACAACTTTGAAGATATCTATGTATGTGAGCAGGGCCTTTCAATCTGCTCAGGCAATTTGTTTATTTAAGGTTCTTTCACTATTGATAGTATGTTAGGCAAGTGTATGTCATTAAGCAGACAAATGTGCATATTGCAAAGTTAAAATAATACATTCACCTTAAAATAGTCAATTCAGAGTTTAGAAAACATGTAATAAAAATGTAATAAAAATTTATAAAGATTTGGACAATTTTTTCAACACCAAAGCAGCACTGGTTAGCAATATAAAATACAATAGCAAGGAGAAAAAGTTTAAAAAACCTGAAGCTAGCTATATATATGCTCTTATGTACCAAAGGGATGTCAAAATATTATTAATGTTAAAATATTATTAAAAAATAAAGTTTTGCTTGTTATCCTGAAGCAACATATTTGGGGTCTGTTTGGAATTAGTTGTGGAAGTGAGTTATGTTTAGATATGTATCTGAAAAATCAGTTCAACTAAATAGCTTTTGTAATATTTGAAATAAAGACCTACAAAGATGCAAGGTACTCTGTACCTAAAGTAATGGTGGTTTCATGGTTTCTTATAAGCTTAAAATGTCAGGTTTCAACTACCAATAAGGAACATTTTGACTTTAAACTAGCTTAAACTTGAAACAGTCTATTTTATCAAGTCACATAAAATAGTGTAAATATTTCAGAACAAAAAAAAATTAACCAAAATTTTATATTACAGTAATAATAACTTTTATCCGATTATTGTCTATATGTCTATATAAATGTTTTATTCATTATCTCATTCTAAAAGAATACTTGACAGCAACTTTGATATTGAGAGAACTGACATTCTTACTCTTTTCAATTTTCAAAAGAATTTTCAAAAGAATTTTCAAGATGTTCTCAAACTTCTAGAATCTTTAGCTCATAACTTTATAGTTTTAAAAAGTAATCTCAAAGGCATTTATCTGTACTTTACTGTTATGTTTTAAATATTTAATTGGTAGTGTAACTAAAGAAATTAATACAGCAAAGGACATGCAAGAAAGTACTTTATAATCACAAATGTTACTGCAATCACTGGAATTTCCTTGGATTTCTCAAACTGTCACTGGTAAGATCCTCTGTCATTTGCTGACCCTTTATTCTTTATCCACTCATTGCCCATTGTTTAGAAGTGCAGACACCGTGAGAAATATTCATTCCTCACACCAAATGACTGACAAATCACAGTAGAGAAAGGAAGTAGGTATTTCAAGAAGCAGCATTCACAACTTTAGCCTTGAATAAGACACAAATAGCTATCCGTAGAGCTCAGATTTGTTAGGAGCTTGTGGAGGGGGAATGTTTTTTATGTTAATGTTTCAATGTATCACTTAATTTATCATTTCATTTAAAAGACAATATTTTCTTAATTCTATTTTCTTCATGTTTTAACCTTTAACCCAAATCCAGGCATGTTAAAACAAATGCCTCTCCTCTCTTCCCACCCCAAAAAAGATGTCTCTAATCTAGCTTTGAATCATGACCTCTATCTAAGAAAAAACATTTCCTACCATTCTATGAGCCTCAGTACCAGAAGTATTTTGGGTTTTATTGATCTCTTGGAGAAATTTAATTCAAGTCCAAGCAGTACTGTGATGAGTTGATAAAAGAGTAAATTTCCCCATTTAAAACCTATTTCACAGTGTAATAAGCATTTGCATTTTGGGTCCAAATATTGGTATTTTGAACTAGAAATTAACAGTGGGATTTAATTAGAAACTTGAAGTATCTTCAGAGACAAAAACATCAGATCTTAGACTTACTATTATATCATTACATTACCTGAGTGCAGTTATTAGTTTTAATACAATATGTTTTGTATTCTTTTCTGTGTGAACTTTCTAATTTTGCTATCAAAACCAATACTTACTAAACATAAGAATAGAATCCTGCCACCATAAACATCAATATTATCCAGTATTTTTCATAAAGGGAGCAAGCTCCACTAAAAAGCTGACAAATGATGGGGGGTTTTAGCATGGATTTTTTTTGCTGTTCCCCTGTTCCTTTAAAAGGATACTTAGCTCTTTCCTTCACAGGGCTTAGATGCTTTTTTGTATTCATAAGGGCTGTTCTAGTGGACCTGCAGCTCTACCATCTGCTTTCTGCTTGCAGCTCTCTGCCTCATCTTCTTGTAAAATATTCCAATCCTCTTCTGTGCTGATTTTGCCTCTCAACTTTACGTCATCTGCAAGTTTCATTAGCATGATCCTGCTGTTTGCACCAGTGTCATTAGTAGAAAGAGACTGCCTCTAAGTCTAAACCTCAAGGAACTCCACTAATAAATGCACCAAGCAAAATCATTGTCATCTCAGCAAAGGTGTTTCCACTCACTAATACTTTCTTTTTGGTAGAAATTTGCTAACTCTAAATTTAGTAATGAATCCTTTTATGCTAACTGATCCAATTAGTTATGAATGCTGAGTATTCAAATTATTTGAGTATTGAAGTATTGCAAGACATCCTGAAATATTTTGTGCCACTAGAAATGACACTACTCAAAACTGAGAACCTTTCTTTGCTGAAAAAATCAGGGCCCCTTCTGTTATCCATCATTTTAACCAGTAAGACTAGTTAGCCTGAATGGAGTACATCAATATAATAAATTTTGGAAGAATTTAAGTAATGCACATTCAAGCACATACTAACATACTAATTGCACACAAAATAAAGTGATTATAAATTCACATACAATTATGTTAGCTGGAAGTTATTAATTAACACTATCTTCACTAACATTGACAATGTAATCCATGTTTATCTGCCAACTTCCACATTGACAAAATACTTATAGTGATTATAGAAGACTTTTAAAATAGAAACTTTCCTCAAAAATTATGTTAAATAAACATGGGATGCACCACTGAGCACAAAAATACAGTCATTCCTTTTTCTCCTGAGGTAATTTTTAACTATAAGGCAGAGAAATTGCACCCCTCTCTCCTTTAGGCTAAGTATCTTTCTACTGCAGGAAATGCAATCTAATTACACTGGCAAATAAGCAATCTTCTCAAATTGAATTCCATGTGTTTGTATTGCAAGGACAGCCTAACCTGCACAAAACATATTACTCCATCTCCATCTGCTTTCATGTTCCCTAAAAAGAAAGCTTTTTAGGCCTCATGGAAACTATTTGGATTTAGTAGAGGTGTTTATGGGATTTAAGTAGCAATAATTATCCTGGAATATGAGAGGAAAAAAAAAAAAGAGAAAGAAAAAAAGAAAAGAAAAAAGAAAAGAAAAGAAAAGAAAAGAAAAGAAAAGAAAAGAAAAGAAAAGAAAAGAAAAGAAAAGAAAAGAAAAGAAAGGAAAAGAAAAGAAAAGAAAAGAAAAGAAAAGAAAAGAAAAGAAGAAAAGGAGAGAAAAGAAAAGAAAAGAAAAGAAAAGAAAAGAAAAGAAAAGAAAAGAAAAGAAAGGAAAAGAAAAGAAAAGAAAAGAAAAGAAAAGAAAAGAAAAGAAAAGAAAAGAAAAGAAAAGAAAAGAAAAGAAAAGAAGAAAAGGAGGAAAAGAACCCCTTAGTCTCTTGATTTGTAAACCCTTGGAAGAAGGGGCCTAATACCAGAGATAATTTCCCAAATCTAAAAATCAAACATACTTAATTAGAATAGGTTAGAATAGGAGGGGAAAAAAATCTCTAGAAACATTTACTTTTATGTTTGCTGACACTTAAAAAAATAAGAGGTACAAATACTTAATATGTGGTGATATCACAGGCAACTACTTTTTATAGTGCTTTTTATATAAAGCAGTGACTTTGGGGAACTATGCAGTAATGTTGATTTTAGTGAATACCACCCTGCTATAGGTTTGAATTGAAGAAGAAATTTCTAAGGGAGAACAATTATTCCAGTCAGAGAGCTTCAGACATTTCATGAAGTTATTTCACTGAATTTAAGATATCTTTATGGGCACAGAGGAAGGCTATAACCATACTTCAGATAGCACTGCAACATACTGGTACCCTAGACAGTTTAAATAATCTATCTCGGGTACCAGAAGCAGGCTAACAGCAGCTGCACAGGGCTCTTGCAGCTGTACGAATGTGCACTAATTTACCTTGCTGAGAAGGCTTGATAATTCCCTCCAGCTGAGCTCTGCTTGAGCATGGTTAGCCTGCTTGCTTTTTTCAGGTTAGGTTGAGTAACTTCACAGTGCAGGGAAATACACTGTGTAAAAGAAATCACTGAGGCTTGAAAGCTGTGAATATGGTGAATAGTCTCACTGGGAGGCATATTTACTAGCAGTAACAGGTCATCCATCACTGTGGAGGTGATATGAAAACATGCAATACAATCTCTTCGCCTGTATTATGATGTCGTGTAAGAATGCAAACGCTCTGCATTATTTCTGTCTTAAAAATACACTGGCCTGTTGTAGCCTTAATCTGAATTTCATCTTTTTGACTCAATAGGAACGGTAGAAAAAGGGCCGAAGCAGAGACTCTCAGAACTCAACAGAGGTATTTTGTTCCTCTGTT
The DNA here is from genome assembly GCA_013399695.1 of Formicarius rufipectus. Lineage (NCBI taxonomy): Eukaryota > Metazoa > Chordata > Aves > Passeriformes > Formicariidae > Formicarius > Formicarius rufipectus. The sequence goes on from VXAU01002073.1 coordinate 64,535, forward strand.
TTCTTCCTCTGTTTTGTCTGTAGCAGTATCTTTGATTTCTGCCACAGAAACGATTCACCTGATCCTTAGTGCCTTTTCAACATTGCTCTCAGGAAATGTCAATAACATTTGTGTGACAAATGGTGCAAATGACCATGACACTGATGTTGGAATAGTGTGAAATGATATTGCTTATGTTTGATGTTTCACCAGCGGACAATAGTGAATGACTGGCAAGGATAAGTCTGGGAGGGTAAAAAAGTCTGTGTCCAGATTTCTCTGATTTTTGGAACTAAATTTTAAGTATCACTTCTCTTAATTTTTTTTTTCTAAATGTTTTAGTATTGTATAGTCCTCGCTAATGCCCTTCATCTGTAAGGACATTTGCAAAGCAAATACTTTTCCATTGAAGGTAAATCTCACTAGCTTAGTCATTCTTTCTTCTTAATAATGAATTAAACTCTTCTATTCTTTGTGATACAAACATATTTTCAGTGAATATATGCAGAATATATCATTCCACCTCGACATCTTCAGTTTTCTTAGTGTTTGGGTTGCTGGGTGTTTTGGTCCACCAAGCACGTCAAGAATTCACTTGCCTGGAACAATGAAGTCTAAATGAAAGAAAATGTCTGATCATATCTGATCTTCTTCCTAGTATGTTCATCTTGACATCTTGTTTTGTACCTCTGAACTAGAATACAGCATAAAAAATACTCAGACTTTTAGCTTCATCATGACTGGATTTTTCTTGTCAGACTGAGAAATCATTTTCCTATTTCCATGTTTGCACTGCATGTCTCTACTCATTGCATCTTCATTAAATTCCCTTCTCACATGGCCCATAGCCCTGCTTGTTTCCTGTGCTAAGTTCAGCAATTCCCCTGTTTACTGCTCCATCAAGTCCTAGACCAATGATCTCTCAAAAAATTTTCATCTCTAATTTCCAAACTGTTGGTGTAAAGACTGATGCCAGGTCTTTTTCTGAATTTTCTAATAAAATATGTTATATTTGCTTTTTATTATTTCATTTATAAGACACCATTTCTCTAAGGCGTATCAAAGTCTACAACAATTAAAGAACCATGCATGCGATAGATGTGATAGGATCTAAAGGTTCCTTTTTATTCCAATCAAAAGATAATGTCATACAAGATCATTCCTAATTACTGTCCAGTCTGTAGGTGAATAATAGCTTAGAGCAACCTATTTTGTAAAATAAACTCTGGTTAATAAAGCAACATTTGGCTTCTGTAATCCTGAAACCTATCTGAAGTTACTGTTTAGTTATATTCTACTTCCTATGTTAAAGAGATCTGAGAATGCTTTGTAATGATATATGACAATTGCCTGTACTTGAATGTAGCTATTAGTAAAAACATCTAAAACACCCTGCAAAGAGTCAAGAAACTTAACAACACTGAAAGTTATGGTATTTTCGGAATTAGTCAGCAAAAGATGTCTAAGACACATATTCCTTTCTCTTCATACGACTGAATTTCGCATTCAAATGTCATTTTATGTTCCATTTAATACAAAAAGCTTTTCTCTGAAGAAGATGGGGTTTTTAACCATTCTGATGGTTCTAACTATTCTAGCCATACTAAGCATTCAGAGTTTTGTCTGACGAATTACGTCCCTGATTTGTCTCTTTAACCATATGATTTATATCTCTGAATTCTTTTATCACTTTTTTCCTTTTACTGTAATATCAAACTTCTACAACTGGGCTTCAGTTCCACTTCCCTTCTAAACATTTCCTACAGTATCTAATATCAGTTTCAATTTTGACTGCCACATTGTGACAGCTGTCATTGCCCTTTTTTTGTGTGTGTTTGGTTTTGGTCACTCTTCCTTATGCTGACACACAGCATTTGAAAAATCAGCACCACAGTATTTTTCTGCAAACCTCTCAGTCCATGAAACCTTCTTAAGGAACAGTAATAAAGCTGAAAATGTGCAGCACTGACTGCCTGTCATCCACTACTCTGCAATTTACTTTGCTTTTTCTTTGTGATCATAAATCATCCCTTCCATGTCTATCTCATGGAATAAACTTCAAACACAGATTATTGGACACTTCTTTTGTCCTGCATTTGTATAGTAGTTAAAACAATGGGACCATCATCCAAGATTAGCATGCTTAAATATTACAGAAATGCAAACAATAGTTAATCAGGACTCCAGTTATTTTGAAAGGAAATATTACCACTTGGTTTGTATATTGTGTATTTACACGAAAGTGTTTAGTTGGAACAAAGAGAAACATAACTGTTATTATAATCTGGAAGAGTTACAGAATGTAAACACTATTGTGTTACATATACAACTCATGAAACCACATTCACTGCATAGTAAAAGGCAAATGAAAAATATTTATTTTAAGTTAACTCATAAAGGAAAACCAATATAATTTTATTACTTTTCAACAACTAGATCACCTTCAGAAGGCTCAATTTACTGTGTAGTAATGTTTAAATTCACGTACTGAGGTCAACTAGATAAATTGTGCCAGTGTAAAAAAAGTAA
>VXAU01002073.1:67956-88112 GCA_013399695.1 Formicarius rufipectus
AAAATCCTTTCTGTGGGCAAGTCTAAAATGAAAACACTGTGTACTATGACTTGAGCAAGCTGCCCCAAATAACACAAGAGAAAGGAAACTTTCTATAAAATGCCTAACACATATTTTTGGACTGAAAAACCCATAACATTTGGTTTTGATCTTATCCATCTTCAGAATTATTGAAAGAGCTGATCAACAGTAGTCTTGAAAAAATCATACTGTTTCTTCCACCATGATTTATTCTACAAATTAGTAGTATCTCAGCTATTCCAGAAGCAAGTTTGTCAATGTCATATTTGAAACTTTATAAAAAATACCGTCAAGCATGAAGTACAAAAATCTTTCACTCTTCACTGTTTTCTTTTCACATATAAACAAATTTTAAGATTTGTTTTAGGCTTAACAATTGCCATTACTTCTGGAGGAATAAACCTCACAGAACATCAAACATCACAGAAATGAGCAGCTTAAATGCATGCATCCATGACAGAAATGCAGCATGTTTTGCCATCCACTATCTACTATTAGTAATACTTTGATTCAATACTATCCGTTTTCTTTTATTTCTATGTACATTGTTTTAAACTTCAGAACAGATCATATTTCCTACAAAGTGCCATTCTCTTCAGCTGTCTGTGAGCAAATATCATGTAATCAGACAGGTTCATCACAGTTCCTATTGACTCTCTTTCCCCCTGCCTCATCTAGTTAAACTGAGTTTCTGTGACTTAATGGTAATGAAATAGTCAGCAGTACTGGAAATGAGTGGATGTTCTGCTAAGTAAAGCTTTGCTCTCATCGTTTGTCCCTACTTGGCAGAAATCAAGTTGTGAACAAGTTGAAAACCAATCAGGTTGAGAACACACCTGAGTGCTAAAGAAGTTGTCTCTGCCTTATAATGCAGCAGCTAAGTAAAATTAACTAATTTGAAATAAAACTATGAAGATAAAACAGGAATCTTAACAGTATGTTGATCATGCTATGTAATATTAATGTAATTTAACAGTAAGAAATATCTGTCATTAGTAGGCATGTGGATTGTATTTTTATTAATATTACTTCTGTTTTACTTTTTTACTACCAATACATCCATGTATCTGAGAAACCATACTGAAAGTAAAGTGTGGTGTTTGTTTTGTATTTTTTTTCTTTTGATAAGGACATAAATTACCTAGCTATCTGTCAGGACTCCTAGCCTGGAAGCATATAGAGAGTTGCTACTTAGAATATCTCTGAAAATAGGCGTTTCTATATTGAATTATTTGCTCAACTAATTCTTCAGGATAAGTACAAATATCTTGCAGAAAAGAACACTGAATCATAAGGCCTCTGCCAAGCTATGCATTTTAGCATCCTTCAGCTGTCTGAATTATGTTTGGAGCTCTGATATCTTTATGCTGATGAATATACTTTCTGCCATAACCTGAGAACAGCAGTAGTTGTACTGTTCCCTTGTGCGGTATCTTCACTTCTCCTCCTAGTCTAGGAGGAAAATAGATGCTGAGAAAATGTTGGGTTCATTCTGTTTCCATGAGGCTGAACATGCTGCTTCTTCCTTCCCTCTTCACATTATAACCTCCCACTAGCTGCTGTTCTGTTCATTTCTGTGTTTCCACTGATAATATCGTACACTAGAAGAAATCTGAAAAACACAGATGAGCAGCAGGCCAGGTCTGCATTTATCACCTATAGAGATGTGCATTGCATCTTACTTCTCATCATTCTTATCCACTCCTGGCATTCTATTTTAAAACCAAATACAATTTAATCATTGTTAATTTAAATTACTTTGAGTATATTTCATAGAGTATTTGCCTACTGCTGTGCTGATTGAACAACTGAGATAATTTTCATTGTTGGAGCTGGCTTTAGAAAGACAGCTGTATCTGTGTAGGGTGGAAACTCAGTCTTTGTTTTTATATATTTAAAATTCAGACAACAGTTTGGTGTGCTACTATAACCCTTAGAAACACATCTAATCTGAGTACATGCAACATTTTTTCCTGTCTACCCGGACACACGTATTTGCTTATGGTGCAAGTGTCCAGTGAATATCTGAACAAACAAACAGTTAGTGGGATTAGTTGATCATTCAGAGAGTTGATAATTTTCTCTGTGTCCTGGTTTTAGTAGCCAGGATTAGTTTGTCACTGTGTGGGTGTGTATTCTAAACCCTATATGTCATTTTTCTCACGAACTGCTCACAGTGGCCCATTTACTGCTGCTGCATAAGGCACACCCAACCCCTCAGGCTACAGGTTGGGTGTTTAGGAACATCTGTGAGATGAGGAAGTACTTCTGCCTCCACACCCACCTGAGGGGTCATATCTGCTAAAGGGTCATCAGGGATGCCAAAAATATGCCAGTGTTCACCTCACAGAGTAAATCTCCCCACCTGAGCCCAAGAGGATATAGGCTTGGAGTTTTGGGACTGGGATCTGTCATCAGATCCAGAGGAGGACCAGAGCCTTGACCAGACTGAGACTGCCACCAGACTGCAACCATCATTTTCACCAGCAGGTTTCTTGTTTTCTTTTTACTTTGAACTCGGGGCGAGGGGGCCACGTGGTACTCAGCACAGGGGTTGGTGAGCTCCATTCTGCTTGTGCCCCACTGTGCTGGGGTGTACATCTGATGTTTTTGTGGCACAAATGAATTTTCCTTCTGTATCAGTGTATATTGTGATCTTTTATTAAATTGTTATCCTGACTTGGAATCCCATTCTGAGTTATATCCATTTCTCCTGCTGGCTTAACTCTAAACCAGCGCACTCTGGCATCCTAAAAGCACAAGACACAAGTTCTTGAAGACTGACATAGCATTAATCTCCAGGATGTCCACTGGTGCACCATTCTCATTTCTCTGCATCACTTTAGGAAAAAGAAGGCAAATCAGATATGACTAAAACATCAGCAATAAGAGGTAAGGTTTGATGGAAAAGAATTTGTAGCATTCTTGTCTCACACATAGGCATGAACTAAGTGGAAAGGGTAAAGGCAACAACCTAAAATTATGATATATTTCTTCTGATAAGCTAAAAAATGTCCATAATGCAATGAAACTGTCAGGAAAGCTAAAGAGGAGACAGAGGCTCTACAAGGATTACTAGCTTATGTCTTAGCCTTCAAAAAGTTGCAAAAGATTTCATCTACTTAGAAATTCCACAGACTCATGAAAGTGTACATTATTCATCTACAATGGGGGAGAAAACCCACTATAGACTTCTTTCAAATGTTTCCTCCATATTTTGAAATCAAAGAATAGTATCTGTATGAAGAATAGAGTCTTTGTGAAGAACAGTGTGGCCAGCAGGGCTAGGGAAGTGATCATCCCCCTGTCCCCAGTATTGATGAGGTCACATCTCAAGTACTGTGTTCACTTTTGGGTCTCTCCCTTTAAACAGGACATTGAGGTGCTGGAATGTGTCCAGCAAAGGGCAACAAAGCTCATGAAGGGTATAGTAAATCTGTCTTATGAGGAACATCTGCAGAAGTTGGGTTTGTGTAGTTTCCAAAAAAAAGGACACTCAGGTGGAACCTCATCGCTCTCTACAACTACCTGAAAGGAAGTTGCAATGAGGTGGGGGCCAATCTTTTCTACAGGACCTGCAGTGAGAGGTCTAGACAAAAGGGCCTTACACTGAGACTGGAAATTGTTTTTTAGAAGTTATAAAAAAAAAAAAGTCACTGTAAGAGTGGTCAGGAATCAGAATAGACTGCCCAGGAAGGTCATCCTTGAGAGGAAAAGATCAACTATCAGCTTTTTTGTGGACTTATTAAGCAATTTATTCACAGCAATTCATTATCCAAAAAATCCCAGACTAAGTTCTCTCTTTAACATGGCCTGGTGATCAGGAGATCTGTCTCATAGAGGTTGTACTTGAGGTCTTCACTTGCAAGCAAGTCATTTTTAAAATGTGTAGTCCAGGGAATAATACAGATTTTAACATCATTCCTCTATTAAAAAACAGAGGGAGCCTCACTGGGCTCAGTTTTTTAAAGAGTTATGAACTTTTACATATATTCCTGGAGATAAGTTGTGACTTACACTCTTAGGAATGATTTAGACAGATGAGAATTGTTTCTTTCAGTGCTGACTTGTGAATAAGGAAATGTATAAATCAAGATTCTTTCTGGGTTGATCTAGACAGATCAGCAGACCAGGACATTGAACCCTGTGATGTGATGCTGAATCATCATTTGAGGTGCATTTCTTCAGTTTAGCCCACTCCAAGAAATTATTAAAGGAGCTTTTCCAGTTGCCAGGACTGCAGTTTTACCTAGACTTCACGTGCATAATGAATTGGTGAATTTAGTACTTGATCAATCACACATCTTCACTGTACTCTAAAAATTTCTTTTAATGGAGTGGAATAAAAATATCTAGCAAATAATATTTGCCAGCAGTTTAAAATAAATGATAAAATTTCATTCTACATCATCCAATTCAATAACATTATTCAAAACAAAAACCTTATTCAGCTGTTTTAATAAAAGATATCATATTGAGACATTTACCATCATAAATCTAGAAAGGGGATCTCTGCCTTCAATTTTAGAATTTATAGGAGTAATTAGGCTAACGCTTCTAAAGTGCATGGTTTGAGAACCTGGGTTGAATAATGAACAAATTTACTTTGTGGAAGAATTTATCCAATTTTCAGTATACTTGAAGATTTTCCATTTAAGTTACAGAAAATCTTAGCTTGTCTAGCCATCCACATGAAGTCAAGATAACCAGAGAATACAATCATACTTACAAAATCAACCTGCCATTTTCCCCCCCTTTCTTCTCATGGTTACCAGTATAAAATCTCATGACAAAGGTAGAAACAATAAACTTTAAAAAAAAAAATAAATTTAAATCCAGCATCCAGAGTTTCATTCTGCTTATTCCTTTCCTCCCCCTGCCTCCCCTGCCTCATCATGTACTTATTTCCAAAAAGTTAGACTTGGAGCTTCCATTCAGAGCCTAAGTCTAAAGTTAACAATCTAAGTCAACTTGCAAGTTCTAAGACATAAAAGCAAATTCTGTCTAAGCTTTCCCTCCTTTTCCCAAAGGCAACCAAAACCTACAGAGGGCATTTTATGCCACTTCTTAGGTTTCTCACACTAGCAAGGTATTTTGGAGTGAGAGGGAGAGGAGGAAGCAACAAGACGATACGTTCTCCACTCTCCCTTCCCAGGTGCTGCCATATGATACAGTTTTGTGCTGGTATATGCATTCATCTTTCATTCCCCGCTTTCTTCCACAGACAATCACCCATCATCCATCATTGTGCTGTGTTTAGCATGCTACCAGTGCAGCCTGCACCTCTCCAGGGGTTTATTCTGCTTTGGTTTTGTAAACCCCAATATCATTGCTTATTTCTTATGGCCCAATATGTTTTCCTGTGAAATTTAGCTTCATTAGAGTTACTATACAGCATGCAGAAAAAGATCATTTCTCTTTTAAAGTGTCTATGCATAAAACATTACATATTCAAATTAGGAGTTCTTGACTTAGCAAGAGATAACCCTGTGCTTGTTCAGAGTAAGGTCGGCAAAGATTTTCCTCTACTGGCAAAAATATGCTCACTGAATACAGAGTTTAGAAACAATATTATTATTTTAAAAGGGTAATACAAATGGTTTCAACATTGCAACAAAGTTGCCTTTAAATCCAAACACCAAATTGAAAAATACAAAGTGTGTCAACATCAAAAGCAGTGTGAAAATTCAAGAAGGTATTTTGAAAATTACAAGTTTAATAACAGCAATAATTATATAAATAATTAATATGTTAGTAGCTCTATGTATGCATACAAACCTATATATTCACTTTTATATAACATATCTGTACATAATTTATCTCCCTTTATAGAAGGTTTTTATATATACATACATATGTCTACTATTATATAGGCATACATGCAAGTAGTGAAAATCTTCACTCAGAGAAAAAGGGACACCCAAGTTACACCTTACTGCACCACAGTGAAACCATAGACATCTATCAGCATGACAGTCTTATGTAGGAGTCAGTAGCAGAGCTACGCTAGTGCTGAGGGCCAAGATGTTACACTATGCCTATGAAATACATCCTGTGAGGAGACACAGAGGAGGTGAAGGAAGAGGGAGGTCTGGGGTCACTGAATCCATCATTGTTTTGCCGGGGGCTAGAACCACAACATCAGAAATGTCACCAAGCTCCTCTGGATGAGTTGACAGAAACCTGGAGATGAGCCCTGGACCCAGATCTATCAGTGGAACAGTGCCAGTGTTCATCTCCAAAACTGATCTACTAGATTAATATAAAAAAAAAAAAACAAACAAACAAACAAAAACAAAACAAAAACCAAACCAACAAAAAAAATCACAAAACAAAACAAAAAAAATCACAAAACAAAACAAAATTCAACTTCAGTTCACTTCTAGGTCACAGAGAAAATAAATATAGCTTTTATTTTTTTTTAGTCTCCATGTCCCATTTTTTGTATTTTTTTTCCTGTGGAGTTTAGTAAAATTGCCTACTGCTGTCTTTAAAGGTTTACACTTAAAAGAAAAAATTTTAGCAGCGTATCAGGCCTCTAGAATTAATCCTTTTCTGACAAAAGAGAATATGATCATAGCGCATACAGTGAACTGCAGGGGAAAATATTTGTACTTAGGTATCTAAGTGCCTACTTTGCTGCTGCTGACACATTGTTAGAAAAATACAGTGGCTAGTACCTAGCAATTAAATTACATTGAAAATGAAAGGAAGTTTGAAACTCAGTTCATCAAGACAAAGAACACTTGAAAAGTTGAAGTTTCAAGGACTAGAAGATTGCTCCTAGGGTTTTCTAATCTACTATCAATACTCAAAATATGTTTCAATACACAGTAGAAAGTGAATAATCAATAAATTAAGCACTCTATGGATTTAAAACTCATTCTACAGAAAACTGCAATATGTAAAATGCTAGCTAGAATACAATAATAATTCAGTGTCAATTGCAGAGTTTTTATTATAACCCTGCCTTATTTTATAGTGCACTTTTTGGTAACATTTTAAGTGAATCATTAATTCTTATTCCTAAAAATGTATATCCTTGAACTACAAAAGATATGGTACATTTTCATTCTTTACAGTCTGGGAAAAAATCGTTCTAATACCGATCATTTTGAAGCAGATGTGAAGAATGACAGCATCAGCTGGCCTCAGTAGCATGTAGTGCATTCTTCTATAAAGCTATTTAATACAAGTCTGCCTCCTATAAAGCTACTTAATGCAAACCTGCCTCATGCTGGTTTCCATTTCCACTGATGTTCTCTACAGCTAATTTGTTTTAAAAAGAACATGAGCCAAATATATTTTCAGGATATCCAGAGTAAATGGGAGGGATCAGATTACTCTCACCTGCACAGATCATGCTCAGCTTTCTGTTTTGGTAGGTGGCTGTTGACCCTCAACATCCCCAATGCCTATAAGAGCTGTTTATCATGGCTGTCTAAGTTTAGAGAAACTTAGAAATTTTATAACTAAGGCAGAGAGACAAGTCTCCTTTAATTTCAAAACAAATTAAACAAATTAAGATATTGTGCTGGTTTAGAATTAAACCAGTAGGAGAAATAAATCCAACTCAGAATGGGATTGCAAGTCAGAATAACAATTTATTAAAATACCACAAAAAATACACTGAAACAGAAAAGAAAATTTGTTTGTGCCACGAAAAACACCAGATGTACAGCCCAGCACAGTGGGTTACAAGCAGAGTGGAGCTCACCAACTCTGTGCTGAGCACCACGTAGCCCTCCCACCCTGAGTTCAAAGTAAGAAGAAAACAGAGTACCTGCTGGTTGCAATCTGGTGGCAGTCACGGCTCTGGTTCTCCTCTGAAGCTGAAGAGAGCTCCCAGGGCCAAAGACACAGCTTATATACACTTAGGCTCTGCCCAGTGCCTCCCCCAGGGCGGAGACTTAAACAATGGGTGATTTACTCTGTGAGGTGAACAATGGCATATTTTTGGCATCCCTGATGGCCCATTAGCAGATATGACCCCTCAGGTGGGTGTGGAGGCAAGAGAACTTTCTTATCTCACAGAAGTTCCCAAATACCCAGTCTGTAGCCTGAGGGGTGTGCTGTCCCTTAGACAATAGCTGCTAATGTGCCATTGTGAGCAGTTCATGGGAAAAAGTGGCATTGAGGCTTTAGAATACACACCCACACAGTGACAAACTGACCCTGGCTACTAAAACCAGGACAGATATGATAAATGGAAGGATAACAGTTCTTAGCTGTGAGATATATATATATGTATATTCAAGAGAAAAACAAAACAACCAAGACTGAACGAATAAAACCTCTGAACCAAACCCCGCCACACACACATACACAGTCTGTCCCCGTCGGGCACAGCTGGTGTTCAAGGGTAGCAAGCACTGAGATGAGTGACTGATGCTGGGGTGCCCCTGGGGGTTGATGGATGGGAAAAAAGGCTTTGGCGTGTCGCTCCGAAAAGCTGTGCAAAAATCCCCCAGTGAGGTCGGTGGAGAGAAAGCCGCTCAGACAGGCCACAGGGCTGGAGTCCTCTTTCCCTCGGCTTGTCATCTGCTGGCCTTTAGGCTGGAGCTTCCGATGTAAAGTTCCCTTACGTCTGGGCTGGCCGCCGCTGGGCTCCCTCAGAAAAGGCCCAATGCAAGAGCCCCCCCCGGCTAGTGATGTCGTAAATAAAAATCCAAAAGGCTCCGTAAATCCAGGAATGGGAAAAAAGAAACATGAGGAAAAAAAATAACAAGGAAAGAAACCAAAACTCAGCAGAGGTTTCTCCCCGCAGCCGTCTCTCCGCTGCCAACTGCAAAAACCAGCGTGTCCGCTTCCCCCCCACCCTAAATCACCGGTAACCTTGCTTCTTTTGTTAGAGGCAAATGGACTAAGGTAGGCCAATTCGCCCCTCATTCTGGTGGTGGGGAAAGAAAAATTCCATTAGATTCTGAAACTATAACAATGGCACAAGCTGTTTTTCTCTCTATTGGTAATATCCACCAAAGCAATCACAATAACAGCTATAAATGGCATAAATAGCCTAAATGCTTTAATAAGGCTTAGACTCATCAGTTTTTAATGGAATTGTACTTGTCTGCAGCAATTATGACTTTCTCTCTTTTCTACGGTAGTCTTGTTTCATTACTTGAAAAAATCTCACTGAGTTTCTCTCATCATCCTAATAGAAAAGGTAACAGTGCTGGATGGGTTCAAAACCAAATTATTAACAATTAGTTCAGTTACAAACCAGAAGTGGTTGAATATTCAGCATCAGAATTAAAATGCAAACTCTTTCTCTCTCTATGGGCCACACTGAAGCTGAGAATTGAAAACATTCTAGGGGTGGGAGGGTTAATGAGTCTTATTTACAGAAAATAATTTGAGGACCTATTAAACTTCTACATCATTTGAAGGTCAGCCTTGATCTATTAAATAATTATTAGGGCTTTCCACATGCTTAAGAAAAATGCCAGGGTATGATTAACAACCTAGAAACTCAAAGGAGCAACTAGATAGATGTGGATTATGTCAGTGAAACTGAACGTCAGACAGACTATAGAAACATCTGAGCAGAGACATACTTTATCTGTTACCTCCTAGTTGCTCTGAGAAATGCAGTGAGGAGACGAGACCTTGAATAGCCTAAAATTTAAGGGTGATTCCACTAATTTTTTTCCCTTAAATAAGTATGTTTTTGTTTCAGTTACAGTACTAACTATAGCAGTTAGAGAACCAAGTAGTCTCCAAATCTTAAAGATAAAATTAAAAAGAGCATATAAATTAATTATACAAGTGCACATCTGTTCATTTACCTTTGAAACTGCAAACCTAGGTGAAGATTGCTTTGAACACATGAACAAAAATTTCCACCTTTTAACCAATGACTGCTGTACTGACACATTCTGAGATGCAGAAGAAAGAGGTAGCACTAAATGAAGAAATTACGCAATTCAGACGAGCTAGTTGAAACTTTCCTGTGTAGCTATACAGCTGAAAGATAATTACTCATTTTTTGTACAAGGCATGTTTCATTGACTGTACATAAAAAATGTATCTGTACTTTCAGACAGAAAATAAATAGACAGAAACTACCTATTATGAAAATCTGTCATAAAATATGTTGTTACTGTTCTAATACATCTATACTGAATTAAATAATTCAATTTTAAGAAAATGAGAAAATATAAGAGATAAATGCAATTTATAACAGTATCAGTCTCCATATTATACTGAGGTAATTCATCCTGTTTTTTGGGCTCTAGAAATGCATTGGTATGAGACTGGAGCTAGCTAGTTTAGCACCGTCTTGTTAGCACTATTCAATATTGCACATATTTTTGTCTTTTAAGTCTCTCAATATATGTTGCTAAAAAGACAAAAATTCAGTTTCATCCCTTCCTACACTAGATGTGTTGGATTTCCTGAAGTAAAATACACAATATCTCTTTGCAGCCTCCATGGAGATCTGCAATTCACATCTCATCCTGCATTCTGCCACTGTCCTTGAGATAGCATATCATGTATAGCTAACTTCAACGTGTACTTCATACCAAGAACATAACAGTAATGTATGGCCACTGGACTTGGAAGTTACATATTTGGCAACAACTGCATGTGACTCCTTAGCAGTGGTGCCTTTCTGTAGTCCATCTCACACATAAACCATAGTCCCAGACCTTGGAGCTATTGAATGTATTTTTATAGCCCCTGTGATGTGATTAAAATTCCAGTCAGAGACTGTAATTTTTCCAGTAACTTTTCCAGCAAGAAAACTTTTGGTAAGGCTGATTTGTAGCTGCCTGGCTTAGATACTTCCCACAATGAAGTATTTTCTGTACTAGTCACTAGTAAACTCTAGTCTCTGTGACTCTATCCAGGATTATATTTCTTGTCCTCCTTGGTACTACTCAGCATTTCCCACAGCATACCAGGCCTTAAGGGAGATCTTCTGCCTCTATAAGTAATCAATAATTATGAACCCATCTTGGATCTTCTGTCCCCTCAGTGTTCAGTCAGATACTGACACTGAAACAGAACCACACTATTTGAGGTAGAATATCTTCTTCATACACAGCAGGCCTTCCTCTCCCAATTTCAACCACAGCATTTTTACCTAAGTTTGCATAAATGCAAATTGCACTGCAGTTCATTTATCTAGCACTGAAAAAGTCAGGGAATTTGTTACCATAAGCCTTCTACAACCTTGAATTTCAAAACACTGGGAAAATACTCTATGGGGAGAGGTTCTGCTTTCTTTCTTTGCCTCGTGTTTACAAGGTATGATTTTGTATTCTTTATGTAATGGTAATAGCCAATAGTTCCTCTGTTTTCTTCACTATCATCAATGTCTTAGGCACATACACATGCACACCCCCTTGAGCATTTCTGGACTACTCTTTCCTTGGGCAGAAAATATTAAAGGAACACAGAAACAATAATAAGGAAAAATATATAAACAAGTCAAACATATAATTGTATTTTCCTAGTCCCTGGATATTAAATGGACTTCCTGACCTAGAAGTGGACTTTTCTGACAAAATCAGAGGAGAAAAATCCATCTAAACATGTACAAGTCAATCAATTTTGGTACCCAGTCAAATATTTAATAAGAAAATATGAATGCACAGTTCTGAATTTTGATGACTTAACTCTAGAACAATAAAAAACAAAAACAAACAAAAACCCCCAACAAACAAACAAAACCAAAAACAAACCACAAAATAATTAAGAGGTATTCCAGACTAATAAGATACATGTCCAAACTTGGAGTTCTGTTTAAACATTTAAATTCCTCCGAACACCTCTCAATAATCAGAAGAGGCTATTTTGAATAATTAGCAAAACAAGAATCAACCATGAGTGTTGATATAAATCATCAGAACTCCAATCAAGTTAGTGAGTTACAAGGTCATAAAATAAAAGTAGTAAGAGCATTCTGTATGAATTCTGTATCATAGTAAGGCTTCTGTATGAATTAATTGGAGATGTACCATCAGAATATTGCTCAGGAGTAACTCAGCCATATGTCCATCACTAGAAAGACAAATTATGACATATTTCAGTAACCTAAAGTGACCTGAGAAAAGTTCACAACACAAATAGGAAGCATCAGCCTTAACCTCCTTTCAATTTATTTTACAAACTGGAATGAGCTAGTGTGGAGGCCAAAGTCATGCTGAAATCAATGTAAAATGAGTGGAAGCATGACAAATAATCATGCCTTACTTTTAGCTCTTTGCCCTAGTGGCTCCTTCCTTTGCTATGATTTGTTAAAGAGAACAAAACAATTAAGGCAGATTTCAATTTATTCTTGCTCTGTGCTGCAAGTCGTCTTTTATCTTTCCCTTCCAACTTGGCATATTCTGTGATTCTATCCTATTCACTCCACTCACCTCAGTTTGCATAGCAGGGGTGACCAGCCCTACTCTTGCTTTGACCTTTAATGATGCACTGCAGCACATGTTTTGTCTATGAGGAACAGTGGAGTAATACAGCTGGTAGCTGCTTTCATCATGAAGGAAGAACAATATTGTGGAAAAGGGCCCTTGCATCTCATTATAAAATATCTTTGTAAAGTTCTTTATAACTAAAGAAAGATGCTTTCTACTTAATAAGCAGCTAGAGTTTCACACTGTGCATTAAAAAGATGAACAGAGGGGGCTAATGTCTTTGTTCAAAGCTATCATTAGAAGGGTTTAAAGAAATTATTAAAGCCTCTTCTTTGATCCACAAAACCAAACACCCATAACCCACTCTAACATCACAAAGCTTCTGTAGAAGAGCACATAGTCAATTCACTTCAAAGAATGAAGACTAATATATGTATATTAGCCATCTTAAGTGACTGCTATCCACTATAACCTGAATTTATAGTCTTTTTACTCATCCATTGCTAAAATGAATTCAGTAGAGAAAAAAAATATATAAAATACATAGTAAGATCAAGGAGAAAACTACAAGAACAGGAACAGAATAAAATCCTGTGTTTTAAAAACTATAACCATTCAAAATGAGTAAGATGTGAGGTTACAAGATGACCACATCCACCCCATTAGAGCATAAGATTTTTTTATCTCTGCCCTACACTTACCATTTTCAAATAAGATGCGTTTTGTTAAACTCATAATACAAATAATGATTTCAGTGAACAGTGTTCTTTAAAACATCTGGACTGAGGAAATACACTAGAAATGCCTATCTGCTTGACATACTTTGTGATTTCTAAAGTATTACCATACCTTGCACTACAGAGACAGAAGAAAACTAAACTACAGTGATACATTATTGTAATATAGAGTGGGAGACAGCTCCCAGGGCTCCCATAAGACTATATTTACATCAGTTATAGTTTCTGAATATCCATCCATACTTGCAATGAATGGTCTAAAACACAGTTATGAAAACTGCACACCTTCACAAAAAATCCTGAATAATTTACAGCTATGTTCAGGAGTAAGTTCTTAGTCATTTTTCATCAAATGGGTGCTATTTACAATTTAAAATTTCTTGATCCCAGGAGAATCTTTGGTTTTTAAAATGTGTTTTACTTTTTTTAGAAGGGGAGAAAAGGAGAACCTATCACATTGAAAAAAAAAAAGTATTAATAATACTTATGAAAGCTTTTAATTAATATTAGTAATGACAATATATCTGATTGACTAAGGAGTCAAAAATTAACTAAGGAGCTCAGAAGTTAAAAGAAATTACTCTGTTGCTACAGGGCTTGATCCAAACTCCCTGAAATACAGAAATACTTTTCAGTAGGCTGACCTACTGATGTCAAGACAGAAATATAATGCAGAAGTCCTTCTGAGCCCAGTAAAAGGCATGCTATTTGTATACAGTATTCCTGATGTTTATTGTATATCATATTAACTTTGGATGCAGAGAATACTTTATGAAGTTTAAAAGGTTTTCCATTGTCTTAATCACAGATTAAAATTTGGGCATAGCTATAGGAAGGGAATCCTCTTCTGTACCACCCAGTGTGCTCTCATTGCAAAATTACACCCTGGACCAAATGAATAGGCACCCTCTGAAATATTTTTTCGTAACGTCTCCCCATGGTAGACAGCTCTATTTAATTTACCTCAATAATACACATTCTCTTAAATTTTACACTTTTATCCCACCTTCATACAAAAGGCCATTTTATTCTTTTTTTCCATTTTTGTATTGAACAAATAATTTTAAATGTTTCACATATGAAGAAAATCTCCTATCTTTGTGATTTTCCTTTGAAACTAAATTTTTACACCTATAAGCTGATTTTATCACTATTTAATGATCTTCTTTGGTTTATTTGTGCTAAACTTGTATTGAAGAGTGTACCAAAGTCTGACAGTAGAGCTTACTGTAATTATACAAAACCTGTACAAATTATAGGACCTGTTCTGTTTATAGGATCAGTCTCCATTGTGCTAACAGAGCAGAACTCTGTCAATGTATCAAACTATAAACAGAATATCAATTTGCAGTTCACAATATGCTGTTGCACATCTTCACTCTACTCATCCCTGACAACTCACACTAAATTACTACTTTGCAGAAGTCCAATTTTCTTGAGTAAATATTTTAAGCTAATTTTCACCTGTTTTTCGCTTTTCACTCCATAATTCCCGATTCAATCTATTTGCACTGCTGTTAATATGTGTATATATATAAAAGGATTTCTAAATGTGCGCACATTAGGCATGTTTATATCCTTTTTTAAACCATTAGGATAGAAATATAATGTTTATGCCTTTAGACATCCCACTATACCTCATTAGATATTTCTCTACTAGCACATAGCCTGTGCATTGGTCCTCTTTATGCTCTTTTAGTATTTCAGTAAGCTTTCAGTCTCCAATAGTGCTAAAATCCAATCCAGGTAGTTGAACTATTTCAACCAATCTTTCATTGATTAGTACCACAACCTTTTTAAAAATACAGAATCATGTTAAAAAATCCCATTATGTATGATAATTCTGTAATGTTTTAGAAAAGAACTGACAGGAATTCTCAATGAAGTATTAATTGCATCAAAACAAATTTGGCCTTTTTTTTTTTTTTTTTTTTTAAGTTGCTCAACTTCTGCATCTTCCTGACAGAAGCACAAGATTATTTCTCTTAATACATTCTCTAGAATTATTAAATTTGATGATCCTCAGAGAAAACTAGACTGATACTACAAACTTATATTCCTACCCCTTACCTACATTCATCAAAATCAAATTGTGTTAAAAAGACATTTAAAAAATACTTGTTTTTAAGAATGCATTTTTTTCTGTTTTTTTCCACTTTCCCATTACTAGTGAAGTGTTTTGGAAAACCATTGTGAGATAGTTTTAACATAACAAATCATACTTTTTTCAAAATAATTGTATTAGTTCATCATCTATAGAGACTATGTATTCTGGCATACAATTATTTTGCAGTTCTTGATCTAAAATATCTTTTAAACATTGGAGTAAGTAGATAAGATTATTTTAATAATTTAAAATATTTTACATTTTAATCCCACCTTCAGACAATATATGCTACTTAATTATTGTATCCTTGACCCCATTATGTTTCCTGTAAGTACAGACTGTTCAGAACTATCTGAAGGAGAGGTTTTATTGATCTCTTACAAAAGCCAAATAATTCCAGGTGCCAAATTTTACTGAGTGTTTAATTTCTTTAATTAATATTTAGGACTATGAACATGGAAATAATTTTCTGGAAAATAAATACAAGATGCCAATACACATGCATATGATAATGAATATATTTCATGAAAATAATTCAAAATTATTCATCAATATAGGTAAATTAAAAAAAACATACTATAGAGATATGGTACAGTGCAAAAATGTAATTAAGTATGATTTTTAACACATACACCATAGTGCATGCAGAACATAAGTGTATTTCTAGTTTCTACACACACGTGTTTAGGCTTTTTGAAAGTCTCTATTCTTTATTTCTTACAAATAAAACTACCTCTGCTCACCTCACTTCTGTCTGTGCATGCTGAAAAAGAAATTCATGGTAATTTGTCAAACTGATATAGGTCAAAAAGATCTAAACACAAAATTTTAGGAAGCAGTTTACAGTTCTGGCCTCCAGTTCATTATTTCACAAAACCAAAATATGCTCATGAAAACTGTCTCATATTGCATCTAAGATGAGACATTTAGACACTCTACATTGTAAGTTCATATTTTGGATTTCAAAGACAGCACCAGAAACTTCTGAGAAATCAAATGCTGTCATTCCAGAAAAAAAGGTAAAGAAAATACATAAGGACAGAAGAAAAGGTGGATAAAATCTTACATTAAAAGTCATAGTAACTGAAAATTAAATTTAAAAAGACAAGAAAAAATTGTTTTATTAAAATATTATTTAATAATAACTACATTATTGTGGTGTTTAGAATAACCTAGTATCCGTATAAACAGAACATGAGAAGATGGTTTTACCTTGTATTCATAAAATGCCTTTCACAATGCTGGCTAAATCCTAAGATTAGAAGGCAGTCTTAACAAGTAAACTATGCATCAGCACCAGCAGGAAAGATTATTTTTAAATAGAATTCACACTAGATAGAACCTACGAAAAGGTATACATAACACTTTGAATTTACCCATGTGCTTAAACATTTTAAGGATCAGGGTCTATGTTAATGACAAAACTGGTAGGCAAAATAGGCAGATGGATAAGGTCAAGAAAGAGGAAAGAAAAAACAACAACAACACAAAAATATGTTCTATACAGAATGTGTGAGTTGCTGCCTGCCAAGCAGTTAGGAGTAGGCAGTACTGTGTAGGCATCGTGGAAGATACTAGACTTGCTGAAGTATCAAAAGAGCATGAGCTAGAGATGTGCTTGGCTTGAGCTTCATAAATACTTCATGGAAATATTTGTTTAAAGCCAGTCCTAATATTTGAGAAGTGACGAAATATCAGAATCACACCTACTGAACTCACATCTTCCAAATGCCTAATTCAGCTAAATTAACTTAGCAGGAGAAATTTATCATTTTTATTTAAATATTTTGGGGACAAAAGGGTGATTAAGAAACAGGAGTATATGTAGCTGGAACCTTCTTATATTACCTTATATGGTATGTTTTGTCAAAACTTATTGTATTCAAAATTAACTGTTTGCTAATAAAATATATGTGGTGCCCTTATGATTTTGTAGCAGTAACATTTAGTCTTCAATATCTAGAGAAATTTGCAGAGAGTGACTGTTGTTTATCTGCTCTTCTGCAAAGCATTTGACACCTTTTCCCATAGCTTTGTTCCAAGACAAAGCAACAAGGTACAGATTGGATGGATGGTCTGGGTAAGAAGTAGCTAACAGATCACACTCACAGAATGGGATCACCCAGGGTTTGAAACTGGGACACATGCTGGTCAACATCTTCATTAACTACTTGGATGATGGGACTGAAAGTGCCCTCATCGAGTTTGTTGATGACAAAACATATGACATCAAATGGAGAGGTGAACACATCGACTGGGACAGCCATCGTACTGAGAGAATTGGAGAGGCTGGAACTGGGAGTTAGCAAGAACAATAGAAGTTTAGCAAAGACAAGTTTTGCATCTGGAGGAGAATGATCAAACAGCCCTGAGTGTAGGGCTGGGGAGCAGCCTTGCTGAGAGGGCTCCAGGGGTCCTGCTGAACAGCAAGCTGAACCTGAATCAGCAGTGCATTTCTGCGTCAATCAGATTCTCAGTAGCTTCTGCAGGTGCATTACTAGCCAAGTTAGGGACATGGTCATCCCATTCTCCTCAGCACTTCTCAGGTCACACCTGGAGTACTGTCTTCAGTTCTGGTTCCAACAATTCAAGAGCCACATGGACAAACCAGTGAGGATCCAAAGGAGGACCACAAAGATGACTCAAAGACTGTAACCTGTCCTCTAGTGAAAGGCTGAAGGAGTTAGGCTTTTCATCCCTGGGGAGTAGGCATCTCACTGGGTACTCATCACAGTATTCTAATACTTAAAGCATGACTACAAAGAGAACAGAGTCTCCTCACAAGAAGTCACATGGAGAAAACAAGAGGTAACAGGTTGCACCAGGATAAGTTTCATCTCAGCATAAGAAAGACATTTTTTACTGTAAGAGCAGTCATTCACTGAAACGACTTCCCCACGGATGTGGTAGAGATCCCAACAACAATGGTTTTCAAGATGCAATTTGACAGGATGCTAGATAATCTCATCTAGGCTCCCATTCTCATGAAAGGTTGGGTCAGGTGATCTTCCAAGGTACCTTCCAAAATGGGCTGTCTTGTGGTTCCATATTTGTTACTCTAAAGTGTAAATGTATCTTTATAATCTTAATTTATACCATTTTTTTGTATTATAAATTGAATTGTATTAATTTATACCAGTTTTTAGATCTAGTAGTTTTTAACCTGGATGTGCTGTTTCCTGGTTATGCTTTTCCCACCTTGAAGGAAAAGTCAGTGTAGTTCTATTACTTGAGCGGATTTTATATTACTGTGAAGAATCATATAGTTAAAAAGGAAATTTACAAATCAACATTTTTTTAAAAAAAAGAAGCATTATTATGATGATATCCCACTGAAACCCCACAGCCTTTTTATAAAAATTTAAATCACTTTAATAGCACCATAAATTTCATAAATTATCTGTGTTAGAACTAGCATTCTAAATCTGTAAATTAAGTTCCAATCAAATTCACCTGTCATTGTGTGTTTGAGAAATCTTAATAGAGGCTATAAGTATCCTTTAATCTTGGTGAAGCTTGAGTTATTTATAACCCCTTCTTATTTGCAGAAAGAAGTCATTTGACCTTGTGCATAGGTACACATATTTACCTTTGAAGCATGTGTTCCATGATTGCACAGTGCACTGTTACTGCAAAGCATCATTGGTTAAGAATATTTCCCACAAAAGTATCTGATCTCATTATCAAATTTTTCTAACTTTGTCAGACTAATATATTGCACTGAGTTTTTGCACACCAGATGTCAGCGAAATGAAAATTTATTTTCCTTTGTTAGAGCTGTGAAGGACAGTGAGAAAATGAAAGGAAAAAAACATATTCTGGATTATTTTTTTTTCTGTCTAGTTAAGTATGTGTGAATTCAAGAAATATCAAATACTGTTGTGGAAAGCTACGTCTGTACTCTTCAATCCAAAATGAGGTGGATCCCATGCACAAACAGAATCTCTGGGCAAATCTGGTTTTAAGCCTAGCACGGGAAAGAAAGAAGCAAAGTTGAGAGTCCTCACTCAACTGTCTCCCATCACAAAATTATTCCCTAAAGCCCAATTCTGTAGCAACTCTGGAAAGGCAGAGTTTTTAATTTCTCTTTATATAATCTCATTATAAAAAATACACTGGATAAAGAAAATATTTCACTTTTTCCCCATTTTTTATTAAGAAGCTTTCTCTTTTAAAGCTTTTATTTTGTAGTGCCTTACTTTCACCTCACTTTCAAATTATAACCAGTATTCCAGTCAATTAAGTAACTTTTCTTTAAAAAATCTGCTTCAATCCAAACCACACTCAACTGTGATACAAAGTCATTCCTCTAACTAGTGTGAGTCAAAAAAACTTGAAATATAGAGGTCAACTAAATATCCACTCTACTGCTTCCACTGTACACCCACATGTTTTCCAGATTCTCTTCTTTTTTTCTATTAACTGTACACAGCTATTAAACATGCATGGGCAAATTTAATTACTGTATACAATCAGTGTCACTTCATAACTTTGTCTGTAAACATTCTTCATGGAGTTTTGTGTCAGTTGTTATGAAAATGTAATGAAAGCTTAGCTTGTTGTGTTAAAATTCTCTTCCTATGAAAATGTGACTTCCATTTCAACTGCAATGTCTCTATGTTAGATTATTGATACTTAGCATCTTGCTTGGAGTGCTTTTTAATTATTTTTCATTTGCTTATATATGCCCTAGCGTAAGGCAATAAACCTAGAATATGTAAGCATCTCCATAACGCACTGCATACTGTGATTCAGTTTTTTTGATTATGGCATTAAAAGGCTATTGCTGGGCCTCAAAAGAAAGTGAAAATTCTTCATCCAGTCCTAAACAGCAGCATCTGAATATGAAGTAAAGAGCATCTAAAATAATTGATTGCATGGAAAAAAAAAAAAAAAAAAAAAAAAAAAACAACAATAAAATTTTTA
>VXAU01002073.1:88120-112165 GCA_013399695.1 Formicarius rufipectus
AAAACACTTAAATTTTCATCCAAAAATCACAAATTTTAAACCCAAGAAAAACGTAGCAAACATTATGACAAGATATGGAGGAGGAAAAGGTCTCTAGAGTATTCAGGTAAGTGTGTTTTTATTCCAGCTTGGATGTAAACAAAAATCACAATAGCAATATATCCCAGTGAAATGGAAATGTCGAGTTTGAAAATGTGAAGAGAAGAAAAAGGCTGCAAGACATTGTACAGGTTTAGTGTTTCTAGAAAACCTTTGCCAACAGGGTCTTTATGGATCCCTGTCTTGTTTTTTCAGAAACTAACAATACTTTCTGCCCTTTATCAGAAGACTAACACTTTTGTGCTCATGTTGAGTACAGGAGAACCATGAACTCAGTCAAATTCTCAGCAAACTCTCCATCTGCCCAGATCTAATGGAGTTGTGGTACTGTACTTCCCTCAGTAATATTATACAATGTTTTCTTTATGAAATCGCTGATTAATTAATTTCCTTTCCTTCTGGTATTGGGCAGCTTTCATCCACTCTCACACAATACAGTACGAGTTGACTCCATACCTTGTTAATAAATGAGACTTTGACTTGAATTAAATTATCACCACCCAACTGTATTGGATCAATATTTTACTTCCAGCATTTCATTTCTATTAATTTCTCTTAGTATTACAGTCACCATATAAAGGATTACTGTCTGGAAAGATTTAAGCAATGCAGTTAACTACAGTTTCTTGGAAAGTATTCTCTCATGCAAATAAGATTACAGAATCCTGGAATGGTTTCATTTGGGAGTTACCTTGAAAGATCAGCTAGGCCAACTCCCCTGCCATGGGCAGGGACATCTTTCACTTGATAACATTGTTCAAAGCCCCATCTCATGCCAACACTTTCAATGACAGGACAGCAGCCACTAACCAGGCAGCAGGCACACTCATGACCAAAGACTTTGGGATTGGCTTTCTTTGCCTTTCATTGTAAGTGGAACTTTAATAATAATTTCCTTTCAAATGTCTAACAATTACTTATTTTGCTATGACTGTTGTTAATAAAACTGTAGTAATTTTAGGTAAAATTTATTTAGTCTTAGTAATATTATTGCAATGATCCAAATCCCTTGGTAAAAGTTTTCTGCTCAGAATGTAAAAATCATTCTCTAGACACTCATTTCTATGAGTGAGTACATGATTCTTTGTTCATAAACTGTAGAACATTTTTAAAATAAAACAAAAACAAAAACAAAAACCCACAAAAACAAAAGACCCAAAAAAAACCCAACCAAAAAAAAAACCAAACCAAAAACAACAAAACTTTGGAGTTTGAGGTTTAGAAGTTATTTATGCATAGAATAGATAGAGAAAAAAATCAACACAGCAAGGTCTTTATAGCCTCCTACCGTAAACTGATAATGACTACTGGAATAATGAAATTTAGTTTTGCTTAAAGTTTGGCATCCATAAGTTTCATGTCCAGAAATGATCTGAATGCAATAATGAAAAACACTTACCATCTATTTCCTTCTTTCTTTTTCAATAATTTGAACTGTAAGCCTAATACCAAAACATGTGGTCTGTATATTAAATTTTCAAACATATACTTCTTTGCACCTTAATCAATAAAAAAATCATTGTCAAGCAAGAATATTTGTAGATGAGTATAGTAATGCTTCCAAAACACATCTTCTTTAAATCTCACTCATCTCAATCTCATGTAGAAGACTATGCAATCAGTCAGCTTAATTCCCCTGCTTTCTCTGTGATGTCTGCCATATTGGTGAGTTTGTTTGCAAGTGTAGTGGTTTGACTGTGGCTGGACACTAGGTGCCCATCAAAGCTGGTTTATCATCTGCTTCTCAGATGGGCAAGGGAGAGAAAAGAGGGCAAGATGTTCATAAGAATAGGGTGAAATCACTCACCAGTTACAACTACAAGTAAAACAGACTTGAGGAAAATAATTTAATTTAATACCAATCAAATCAGAGTAGGGTAATGATAAATAAAATCAAAGAATAAAAACACCTTCCCACCATCACTCCCTTCTTACCAGACTCAACTTTATTCCTGATTTCTTCTCCACCTTCCCCCCACAACAGCAGAGGGAGACAGGGAATGGTGCTTTCAGTCAGTTCACTACATGTTGTCTCTGGAGGATGCCTCACATTCTTCCACTGCTTCAGAGATAGGATCCCTCCCACAGGAGACAGCCCTACACCAACTTCTCCAAAATATGTTCTTCCCATGAGCTGCAGTTCTCAATGTACTGCTCCAGTGTGGGTTCCTTCTGTGGGATACAGTCCTTCAGGAACAGGCTGCACCAGTGTGGGTCCCCCATGGAGTCACAAGTCCTGTCAGCAAACCTCCTGCAGCATGGACTCCTCTCTTCATGAGGCCACGGGATCTGCCAGAAACCTGCTCCAGGGTGGGCTTCCCATGGGATCACAACCTCCTTCGGCCATTCACATGTCCTGCCAGGGAATCCTTCATGTGCTGCAGGAAGGAAGTCTGTCTCACCATGGTCTTCCTGATAGACTACAGAGGAATCTCTCCTCTAGCACCTGGAGGTGCCCTGCCTCTCCTTCTTCACTGACCTTGGTGTTTATTTCTCTCACACAGTCTCATTTCTCTCTCCAGCTGCAGTTGCACAGCAATTTTCCCCCTTCTTAAACACGTTATCCCAGAGGCACTGTCACCGTCACTGATGGGCTTGGCCTTGGCCAGCAGTGGGTCTGTCTTGGAGCCAGCTGGCCCATCTCGGAGCCAGATGGTATTGGCTCTGTTAGAAATGGGGGAAGCTTCTGGCAGCTTCTCACAGAAGCCACCTTTGTAGCCCCCTGCTTCCAAAACAAAAATCATGCCACAAAAAAAAAATATAGAAAGAAAGGCAAGGAGATAGCAATTGTGCAGGCTTTTATGCAATTAAAAGAACACTATTACCACAAATTAAAACAAAATGAGGAATCAAAGGAAAAAAGCTGTGACATCTCGGGATAATGTTTGCGGAGACCTATAGGAAACATTTAACAAATTAAAAAAGTGAATTCCTTCCACAAGGTCCTTGCAAATACCACAGCCTGTGTTAATTAACTTCCCTCTACTGTCTAATCTACTTTGGTGGATAGTGATTCCCTTCGGAAGCTTCTCCAGCTGTGTTGGCATAGACTTCATGAGATAAAGGGAGTGAGCACAGGGATCAGATTTCTGTCCTCATGTTAAGTTTTATTCAGATAGGAGACAGCATTCTAGCATTAAGAATCCCTTTTTGGCACTCCAATACACATACAAAAATTCTCCTGCTTTCTCTACAAGGAGGGAAAGTCACACTTTTATTTTTTTTATTTTTGAAGGTAAATAAATTTTAAAAAATCTTTCATAAAATAATGTGCTCTCCATACCACTGTACAGAACAGATATGGCTGGATCCAACTGACATTGCTTTTCCTGCATTTTCCTTTTTTTTTTTTTTTCAAAGTTGACGCCAGGCTCAAAGAAATGCCTGGGAGCAGCTTGGCCAGAAATGGCTGTGGCAAGACTTAACCCAGTCTGTCACCTTGTGAGAAGAAGAGCAGGAACAGAAGCTGAAGCAATTTCTGTGTCATTCACTGGAAAGGAACTCTGACACTTCAGATGGAAACTACATAAAAAGTGTGACTGATGGTCTGCCACTTGTGCAACTCACCTAAATCTGATCTTATCAAGACACTCATGCTCAGAACTCCAGTTCTTTAGCTTTGCCAGAAAATATACAACTTGCATCAGACTTTTGAGCCTGGTTAAACAGTCACACAGATGCTACCTGCTTGCTGTGACTCCCAAAACCAGAAAATACTCCTAAAATGCAGAAAACCAAAGCACACACACACAGTGAGGGCAAAGGATTGACAGAACGCTTGTAAAGAGAATAGATTAATAACTTGAAAAGGGGAAAATACTACAGAAATATTAAAATTAAGTTTTCAAGTACTACTGAGATCATTAAATTTCTTTAAAAGTCCTCTCTGTGCTTCAGGTTCTGTGCATGATCCACCAAGTCATATAAACACTGTTTATCCTACAAAAATCACCATAGGATACTGAGAAACATGCAAAAACAGAGCTTTAATTTTTACAAATGCCCTTCAAAATGCCATAATTAAAAGTATTATTGGTTCCCCTCTTGGCCTTAATCATCTGTACTCTGATGTTCATTTCTGTCTGCATCTGTGAGCTATTAACACTATTATTAACAGCACTGCAATTATAGGCCAAAATAAGTGTTTGGAAAGTTCTAACTGCGTTTTCTCTGGGAATTTAGGACAAAAAATATTCATTGCTATAATTCCTTAAATTCAAGTCTGTCTTTTCAGGTGGAAGAAGCATGTAATTTCAGATGTGCCTTAATTATGTTCGTAAGTACAGTTGAGTATATGTGTCTCTGATATTCTTTAGTGCTTTACTGTTAGAGCACCATATTGACAATAATTCATTAAGTTAATAAATAAGAAAGAGAAAAACTGGCTCAAAAAACTTCTGGAATGCACTGTCAGACATTAGACCTACCAAGCAGTATGTTCTAAAGATTTCTGTTTCACTTAGTTTTGCAGGAAATAAGTAATAAGGTGTACAGAAAAAGAAAAGAAGGAGAAAAATATATTGGGAAGCCCTACTGAACTGACACCTCATATAAGCTATGACCAGGAGTTATCAACAATCAAGAAGAAAATAAGGAACATAGGAACATGTGGTAATGTCATACAGGATTTTTGCAACAGAAATATTAGTTTTATTTCAGGGAAACAGCAAAAGAATGGAACAACAAAGGAATTAGACCCATAAATCAGCCAAACACAACATTAAAGGCTGAAGGTGAAAGTCCAGACTAATCCCTTCTGCCTCTTGACAATGGCACAGTTCATACTTTTTCAGCATCAGAGTTCTCTGAACATCAAATAGTGCTTCTAGAGGCACTTCTAACACTTGACTTTCAATAGATCCTGTTTCAGCATAAGTCCCATGCCAAACTATGAATTTTTCTGGTTCTGTGACTGAAAGAGTTTAGGGATTTGTATATTCACAGAATCCTCATTTTGCTTTTTGCCCATTGCTCTCTTGCCAGGCAGGGAAAGATTTCTGTTCTGTCACCACATCTGTAACACTTAATTTTGTCTTGCAGGAGACATTCATAATGGTTTATATTCAGGTCTTTTGGAGTGAAACAGTTTCGTGAGAAGGAAATAAGGTTACATGTATAACTCTAAGTGTGCCCTCTGCAGGCAGCTTCCACAGTCCCCAGATCAAGTGGTTATAAATGGTTCACCTGCACTGTTCAAGATTGCCAGCTTCTAGAAAAGACCAATTAATTTCTGTATTTCAGAGCTTCTCTAGCCTTCATGTAGTGTTCTTGCAACTCTAATAAACAAACAAACAAACAAATGTGTAGCTGAACGCTTGTGCCTCTGTGAGGGTTCATAAATGTTTGTACAAGGTGCAGGATGAAGGATTCAGTTTTGTGTCTGAAACGACCGAGGGCAGTTTTGCACGTCACTGCAGTAGTACTTCTAATAGTATGAAATCAAAAATAAATGTAGAGGATGGGCAGAGGACAATGAGTATGCAAAGCTTGATACAATTGCACTGAAGGACTACAGCAGAGGGGTATTTTATCAGCAGCAGTCTTGCCTTTCACACTGTGCTGGGAGAGGGCACTAAAACAAACAGTATTTGGATGGGCAGATGAGCTTTATTTTGGAGGGATCAAGACGGTTTGCAGTACCCAAAAAAAAAAAAAAAAAAAAAAAAAAAAAAAAAAAGGAACAAAAAAAAAAAGAAAGAAAAACTTATTTTGGATGCAAATGAATGAATGTTTGAGGAACCTGGGCAGTTGGGGAATAGTTATCAGGGACCAAATAGAGGAGCTAAGTTATAAAACTTAGATATGTTCTTAGCATTCTCATTGCCCACAGCCTACCACCAGATGATTATGGTATTCTCTGGTACAGAAGAAAAGTTATAGGTTTGATTCCAACAGATGGAGGAGGTAACTGATGTTATAATTTCAAGGCAAGTGCTCTAACTACTAGAAAAGGAGATAAAACTCTCTCCCAGCTGGAGAAACAAAAAGAAAGATAAGAAACAAATAACCCTCTGGTTCTTGTTGGGTTTTTGAAAGCTATGTATACACGAGTATTTTCTTGAGACAATTTAGGTTGGTGAAGCTTAGGTGATGGTTAAACATAAAGTTCTTATGACCAAGGAGAGACAGGCTTTAATGTACATTAGTAAAATTAGTGTTTCTTCTGACTATCTCATGCAGCTCCCTGACCAGACAGGTACAGTGACAGAGGAACAGCTCTACACAAGTAGTGGAGCTTTGCAGACTGCTGCAGGGCTGAGGCCATTGCTGCAATGGTAAAGTTTGCAAGATTTTTTGCTACCTCAGCCACCTATAGAAGTAAGAACTAAATGACTGTTTTCCTCCACAAGCTGTTAAAGAAACAGGGATTAATTAAATCACATGATATTTCCCTGTCAGTGCCCATACACAGATCATTGTCTCTTAATCAGCCAAGAACAGCAAAATAATGGATCAAAGCTACCTATACCTGAGATTTGTCACTCACCTGGAAGAAATAATTTAAAATATTTATTTTTTTAACTAAAGAAAAAATATACATCCTAAACACAAAGCAGTTATCCTAGGGAAAATTCCGAATCAAAAGTAGGCAGGTGTAAGAAGAGGTTATTTGGTGTCTAAGATCAAAGTAGGAGAAGCAGAATTTAAACCTCCAGGAAAGAGAATATTGGCTTAAGGGATCAAGAAGTGTAAGCGATTCATTAAGTATAATTGGGCTGGTGCTGCTCCTTGAGGGTTTGTCTGAACAGCTGATCCAACTTGTCAAGAGTCCACACTAGTACATCTATCTTGTGGGATCAGAATACAAATTACACTCTATATGTTGAGATCACCATCAACACTACCTGGAGTTTTCGGTGTGAATTCAGCATTCAGTGTATTATTTTGAGGGTGTTATATTCTCTCTGTACAAAAAAGAATTTAGAAGAAGATGATTATTCCATGCTGCCAACTGGAGAAATTTCCAGAAACATTTACTTCAACAGACTTTCAAGCAACTGTTTGCAACCTGTCTTTTTGCTTTAGAAATTGGGACATATGTTTCCATGTTGAGTAACATATGTATACACATGCATATGCATACAAATATACACATGCATCATGCATGAACACACAGTCAATTTCCATGTTGTTTAACAAGGAGAAATAAGTCTTGTTTCACCCCAGAATTTCCAGACTTAACAAAGATTGAATGATAAAGCTAACTAATAAAAATCAGTAGATTCACTAAGATAAACCTTCAGCTTTCACTGTTCCTATGTGCACTCTATCACACTTTATTTCCTGTTTCTTTAGATGAACTTGCTGGTGTCTCCTGGAGGAGAGGTCACCTTCATCATAAAGATGAAGGCAAATCTGTGAGAAGTCTACTGGGATTACTTTTAGCCAAGACAAACCATTGTATTAGTTTCAGATCTGAACGTCTACAGATATTTTTCCATCACAGCAGAACAGCAGCTCTGTCAGCAACAAAATACAATTAGCAGAAGAGAGTATGTCCTCCTATTTGTGACAGGGGACATGACATTTCCAGGCTTATTTCTAGTGCCACCAATAAGACATGAGGTGAGATGTCACCTTTAGGGAAACTCATTTTAAAGTAAGAAAACAGACATTCCTGGCTGCTTGTTTGCCTAATTTTTTTTTTTTTTTAATAGTNTGTCAAGGAAAATTTCAAAAATATTTCTCTTCTTCAGCCTTCTCTTTTTCAGCTCCTCTCTTTCTTTCTCACCATAATTTGGCAATAGTTACCCTTACTCCCTATATTGTTTATTAGAGATTATTACATATGTGGACTCATTTTAAAAAAATAGAAATATTTAGAGGCACTCTAGATTGCAAACATTTCTTTAGAAGGTAGTGCTTCTGAAGTCTGTACTTTCTCCAAAACCCATGAGCTATTCCTTGTGACAGAGTGAACAGATATCCACCAGGAAACACCCTCATGCCAAAAGCTGAAAACAGTTTTGCCCTATTTGTTTTCCTGTTCATAAAACCAGGAAAGCTTATTACAAATGGAAAGAAATCTCATTAGTGCATCTGCTAATTTTACCTACTAAGTGAAGAGCTTAAGTGTTTTTGGGGAATAGAAACAGTAGATCACTGACTCCTGAAATGGTTTTGAAAGGAAATTTAATGTGGTCAGGGCAAATAAAACTAAGATTTATTCTGTGATGATCTTGAAAGGAAAGAGTTATGGGTAATGTTGTGCATCATGAGTGAATACAGTTATTTAAAACAATACCCTAGCCCATCAGTGTTGGTCAGTTTCCTCTCAGGCTCAAATAAATCAAAACTAGGCTGTAAAATTTGACTGAGAGTTACCAACAAGAAGTTTGATTTGGGTGATAAACAAGTGGATATGAACTGAGTCAGATGTGAATAGTAAAAATTCTATAGGCAAAAAAAAAAAAAAAAAAAAAAAAAAAAAAAAAAAAAAAGAAAGAAAAAAAAGAGGATTTTATTTCTTTCTGTGTTAGACAACTGGGAGCTTTTTTCATTATTACTATTACAGTGTTTGGGATGGGTCAGTGTTATTATGGGTTAAGTGGATGGGACAAGTTAATCCTTAGGGTTGTAGTTTGTATAGTGAAATAGGTTCATTTATTCTTCAATATGACAGAAAATATGATTTATTGCTTTCTGTCCAAACATTTTATGGCATAAATCAGTAAAAAATGAGAAAATGAGATATGATGTCTAGAATCAGTGATGCTGAACATTAACACAAAAGCTCATCACATAAAAGAAAAAAATCATTAAAATATTCCATTTTATTTACTTAATCACTGGAGAAGAATCAGTCTGCTCTGTAGGGAAGCTCCTTTTTAGCTGCTTCTTTTCCTGTGGTCTGGAGGATTGTATTTTTTAATGTATTTGAGACCATTAGCAGGACAACCAGTGAAGCCTGACATTTATTCAGTGGCATCATTAATTTGCTGCAGAACTTCAACATTGTTATTAATGTCCTCATATTTTCAAATTAACATACACAAAATAAGTTTCTATAGCACACCACAAAACTAATCTTTTTTCTATATTGTCTTCAGTCTTGGAGCATCCTGGAGGATGTGTGTATATGTGTATGTACAGTGAATATATATACACACAATTGTTTTAGTTGTTGGAGACTATAGTGGTGGTTCTTGATCTTTCTAGTATCAAATGAGCTTTTTTCTCATGAATCCTATTCCCTGAGTTCTTGTCAGAGTTGTTTCTGGATCTATTTGTCCTTTCTGGACTTCTATTTTTTCTAATAGGGATTATTTCAGGCATGTTTTTCAGTGGGCAATTTTTTCACAATTTTTTTTCTGTACTTATTGCATTTTATTGCCTCCCTCCCTAGTGGTACACTGCTACAAAATATTTCTGTAGATTCAGAATGTAGCACCTAAATAAAATAGGATAGTGTGAACTTATTTGTAGAAGAATGACAACTTTGTGTTTTTTATTTAAGTACAACTTCTATAATGAAAAGATTATTAATGGAAGAACTAAAAGTCCAGGAGGCACTGGAGATAAAAAACAAGTGGCTTTATAAATCTCTGTGGCTATGACTGCTTTAATAATCCTCCAGAACTAAACTGAGGTATCTTCTCCATTTAAATGGGCTGGTTTAATAGAATGGGAATTGTTATGGCTAAGAGTGCCAAGTTTAAGGAGGCTTGGAGGTCATTCCTCCAGGGAAAGAATAATATTGATGATTAAAATAGATTGTGATAGAAGCTGGAGATATACTTACTAAAAGATATAGGCCCTTGGGCTAAGAGCAAGTATGCCATTATTCAACTATCTGATTAATATCTAAAATATCATCTTTTTTTGAACTCTATTCTATTTGGCAGGGAGTGGGTAAATGATTAATTAGATCTTTGCCATCTCTAATGGGTCTTGTCCTGTGATTTATGTATTCAAACAAGTAGAAGCATGTCCCAGCATGAAGCACACAGAGAAAATGTATGAATAAAGAGGAAAACCTGAAACCAGAGACCATGAGTATCAGCTTCCTCAATCAGGGACTGATGGAGTTTTGAAGCCTGAATGATTATCTAGCCTGACCTCTACAATATTACAGGCCATAAAATTTCACTTTGTTATACCAGCTCTAAGCCAAATTTATCCTACTAAAGAGATTAAAAAATAGGTGTCAGATTTTCAAAGGTATTTAGTTCTTTAAAAGTTGGAGGTAAAAATATGAGTAGAGATTAGCTGCTTCTCATTGATTTCATGATAGGTTGATATCCAACAACTTCACACTGTGTTTGAAAACCAGTGAAGATCTTTCTATGAGGGTTTTAAATGACACTGAATGTCTGGCCACACATACATGGCCATACATAAATCAAAGTACTTTACACTTTTCTAAACATAATTCATGAGACAAGATAGAAAGGCTCTTAGGAAGAGGCATTTTCATCCCCTTGTGGCTGCACTATCTAATAAAAAACTAACATTTCTTCATTGTTTGGATGGGGATTTATTTTCCTAACTCAAATTTCTTTCAGATGTTAATACTGCTAGTATTTTGGGGGCAGAAAGAGTCCACCACTATAAGCACTACCCGTGAAAAAAGCCTGGATCTCATAATGTAATTTAATTCTAAAAAAAAGCATTAGAAACAAGAGAAAGGTATCACAGTTGCTTAAAAGAAAACATTTTACATGACACTGTTAATGGCATTTTAACTGAGATTAAAACAAATGTCTTATTTAAGTCCATGACAAATTCTTCATATAGTGATTTAGTAAATTGCATGGTATAGATAAGAGTATACTATGTTCTAGATGTTATTAACTTTCCAGAGGTTTTATGTAAAAATTTTTAAGGAGTTCAGTAACAATCCAGAAACTGAGTTTTGCTTTAGCTTTTCTCTTCTGTAAATTACATAATTGTTCTTCTTTTTACTGCCAAGCAGAAGGGAAGTAGGAGTAACAGTACCCTTAGAAATGTTATTACTTTTGCTATGAAAAGAAATATTAGAGAAGCCAAAAGAGAGCACTAGAAAGAAATGCATTTCCCTCCCCACTCACTTAACATTCCCTAATATGTATTCCACTACTACATCCCACTATCTCATAATAAAAGTATGCATTTCATTAAGTATTTAGAAATTTGTTAGTAAACCTTCTTCCATTTACAGGTGGGAATGCAATAGAAACAGAGTACTTCAAACCGTTGGATATATTTGAGGGAAATTGGAATTGAAAAATAAGTTTAGGTGTACCATATAAATTATATTCCCTAATCATCAAACTGGGATGGGAGATGAATAGGTATCATTAACTTTAATTTTATCAGGGTTTTGAACACTATCTCTCACAATATATGTGCATCCAAGTTAGAACATTGTGATCTGGATAAGTATACAAAAGGTACAAAAAGGGTTAGATGGTCAGATCTAGAGGGCCCTGGTTAATGGGTTGTGTTCTGCCAGCATGTCAATAATAAATGGGCAACTGAAGGAGCCTGCACTGAGACCTCCCCTAGTTAACACCTCTATCAATGACCCAAAGAACATAAGGGAGTGCTCACTTAGCAAGTGTACAGATCACACCAGATTAGATGGGCACGTGTTCACACTTTTGAGAGAAGGATCCCAGCCAGAGGGACTGGAACAAGCTGGAAGTATGTTTAAATAGGAAACTTCTGAAAATGAGCAAGAAAAAGTGTCAAGTGTTGTCCCTGAGACAGAGGAGGACTTGTGTTGGTACAGGTTTTAGACAGGCAATCCCTGAGGAAACTCCCTGGTACCTGATGAGCTGAGCCTCAGATAGCAAGGAGGGTCAAGAGCTCCCTGGGCAGTATGAACAGAAGCATGGCCAGACAACACAGGCAGTGATTATTCCTCTCTCCTGAGCACTTATTAGACCACATTTCTAATACTTATCCAGTTTCAGGACCTTCTGTGCAAGAAAGAAATCAGCAAGCTGGAGCAAGTTCAGCAGGATGGAGAAGGTTGGAGCACTTGCCCTGTTAGGTTAGGAGGGACTGAGGGACTGCAACTGCTTTAATCTGAACACAAGGGAGCTTTGAGGACCCCTAACAATAGCGCTCCCAGTGCCTATTGGGAGATTTTCAAGGAGACCATCAGACTCTCCACAGCCGCATATAGTGGGAGTATGAGGTACAATGGAATGAAGTGAAACTAGATTTGTTCAGGTCGGATATATAGAAAACCTTTCTGACAGCAGTAGAGCAGGATGTGAAGAGAAGCCGTGCAGTCTCCAGCTGGAGAACCAACAGGCTAAAGCCCTGAGCAGTCACATCTGACCTCAGAGTTGGCCCTGCTGGGAGCAGGAGGCAGGACAAACAAATAAAAACACTAGAGGAGTTGTTGAATCTCCAATTTCACAAGCTATCTTTAACTAGCTATAAAGACAGAGAATTGTAATGTACAAGCCTTCTGAAGCCCACCACCCTGGTATCTGCCAGGTCAGAGGGTCAGCCTGAAGAAACTTGTGTCTTGAATAAAAATGTCCCTAGGCAGGAATACCATAACATCCCTCCAGTTACACTGATAATAGAAAGGTTAATTTTACTTTTCACTCACTACAGTGCTTGTATTCATTCAACCCTTTCTTCTCTTTATTTATTTTAATTATGATCTCTTACATGACTACAAAACTTTTGTTGGCATTATGTTTCACATACGCAGGACTGCAAATATCGGTTTGACCTGGATTTCCTTAGAGCCCATTAATTCCCTGAGATATTTATTCTCCATCGCATTAAGTAAAATTTGTTTCAAATGTAACTAGGCTGGTTTAAATTGTATTGCATTTTACTTTTACAAGTAATGGATGTAAGCCATCTTTCTGTTTCTACACCTTCATTTGATAAATATCAGATGAACAGTATCTTCTGATTCACATAGATGATATTAACAAAATCCGGAGTAAGTATTTTTACCAACATAATGTTGTCTACTATAAATGCAATTTTGAATAGTCTGGCTTTAATTTTTTTGTCTACTTGGCCAGCCTAAGTCAAGTACAACTGAGAGACTAGTGTCGTTTTCAGGTACTTATGCACAATTTAATCACTGATATCACCTACATCACTGCTTCAATCTTATTGTCTCTTAGAGCAACGTGTACACAAGCAATTATCTTTCCTTAAGATAACTACTTTAAGGGGACTAACTACAACAATCATAAAAAGAACACATTGTATTACAGTTCTTATGCTTTATTGCTAATTTAATTAGCTCCCATTTACCCACAAACACAGCTTGATGGATATATTCTGTTCTTTATTATGTCAATTAGCACTCTATAGCATGGTGCTTTCCAAGATTATCTTATCTGTTGCCGATGACGGTAACAGTTCCTCAGTGGTCATATTCAGTAATATATAAGCCTTACTAGAGCTCGTCCTTGTAAGCTTTTCCCAGTTTATGCTTCTCTGAGGCTAAGAATGAGACTATATTTACAGAACCCTGAAAATTGGTCCAGAGTAACCTCTGTATGTGCAGAAGAGAGCTTCAAGTCATCAATAAATAGCTACCAAGGCAGTTCTGCAGCAGTCTTGGTTTTATATATCAGTATTAAAAAAACCAATGTATTGAAATGTATATATTTTTCTTTGGTTTATAGAGGCACGTGCAAATAGGCATTGGGAAAAACAGAAATGGCATGGTCATCCTCACTACTGTTAACTTTCACAATCTCATGTTTAGAGCACTATGAGTAACATCAAGGAGTCATATATTATAAATACAGTAAAGATCTAGTGCTGATCCTGAAAATTCCTAATTACTAATAAAAAAGTTACAATCTGTCCAGTGCATACTTAAACCCAAATATTATTACTGTAGTTATAGTCATTCATACTATAGTTATATTCAATTCCAACAAAATGTGCACAACAACACAGCCTTTTATTTGTCTCCACTTCTGTTCTGACAGAGCCACTTCATTGCTAAAGTGAAGTGCATTATTCACTGTAGAATTCACATAAACAATCTTCACAGTAATATATTTGCTGTTTCTTGTGGCTACATGACTTCATGTGCTGTAACAACTGGTGAGAAACTGGAGGCATTTCCACTTTCTTTTCTTAATGCAAATATCAAAACTTTCAAAATGGGAGAATAAAGCCAGATATTGCCTTCTCAGTGTGGCTCCCAGCCTTCTATGTAGTCACATAGCAGAGCTCCCTTTTGCTCATACCTAGCACAGTCCGACTGCAGCAGGATGTCTGCATCCAGAACTGGAGTAAAAATTCCGACAGCAGCAAGCATACAAACCTCTTTCATGGCACCTTTTCTCAGACTGTCTAGACTAAATATTTGCAAAACTAACAAAGTAAATCCTCTAGCACTCCTAAACCTGTAAAGCTAGGAGTCTCTGGACTGAAGCAGAATTGACTCACCTTTGCAGACTATTTTCTTTCTGAACAGAACTTGGTCTCTGAATGGAGCACATCCATATGCACAAGTTGAAAGCATTGTACATAAAATATAAACAATTATACAGGCTTGTATGATGCACTATGAATTTTTAATATTTGAAACAGGAATCATTAGTAATAAGTTACTTATATCTGACTGATACTTGAAGGATGTTCAACAGAAGATATTTGGTGAATACTAAGGAAAATCTTTTCTGTAATATTAGGTGTGAACAGAAAACTTCATTACCAGAAAGGAAACAAAGACACCACGCAATCTGAACTGAGAATTAGTGTTCTCAGGAAATCAATGGCTTCCTGAATAATTAGCATACAGCTGCTAATCACCCTCTAAATTGTTGTTACAACCAGACATAACTCTGCCAATACGTTTCCCTAGAAATTGCATAATTGCTTGCTCACTTTAAATTCCCTGTAAAAAGAAGATGATCAAAATCAAAAATAAAGACAGGTCTAAACCAGAAAATCTCTCAGTTTTCTAACTAATTTGAAGTCTGAGTTTATTCTCAGGCCTAAGGAAATAACAGCTGAGCAAATGCAATAGTTTAGTCCTACAGAACTTAGACTTTTGCCAGATCCAGTGAAGGTCTATTTTTATGTCTATCATGACTGGTTTCTTTAAATCTTAATTGAAAATAAATTAAACTCTAATATATATATAAAGTATTATAAAACATAGACAAAGACAGACAAAATTTTAATGTTTAGTATTAACAACTTCCCTTCTTCTGATTCTCATTGCCCTAAGAAAAATACTACAACTGCACTATATTAAATTTAAATCCTAGTTATCACCTGGGAACTAGAAAGCAGATGAGTGTTTTCTACTGAAATTCCTATTAGGGATATTGTCAAAGCAAAACAAACAGAAAACATTATTTGGGAGCACTTGGTGTTGTCTTGTATTGCAATTTTTTAACATGCTTTGTCTACTAATAAAGTATATTTTTACTTTATGAAGCATCTTTCATCTGAGAAACAGGAAATTGGACAAAAGAGAGGAATGTAAGTGCCTATGGGAAAATTTTTAACCTTTTTTTTTCAATGCCATTTTTAAAAAAAAGTGTTAATGAGGCAGAGAAATATAGCAAGGCTGGCCCAGCTGGTATAAAGAACAAAGCTCTGACCTCAGAAGTGGCATGAGTTTGTTAAGAGTCAGGGAGGAGGCTTATGAATAAAGGCAGAATAACATTAGAAAGTGTTAGATGTGGTTCCCCTTGACTATACACTAGTTTTATTCATTGCCCCTTTGTGACAATCAATGCCATCAAGAATGAACATTAAAACTCATTGGTGCTTCAGGGACTTATTCTGGTTTTACTGTTTTTGGCACTATGTCCATCAGTAACTAGGCCTGGGGAAACCCATCCAGCAAACATAAGAATCAACAAATCTCTTC
Source organism: Formicarius rufipectus (assembly GCA_013399695.1). Lineage (NCBI taxonomy): Eukaryota > Metazoa > Chordata > Aves > Passeriformes > Formicariidae > Formicarius > Formicarius rufipectus. The sequence continues at coordinate 104,031 of VXAU01002073.1, forward strand.
ATCCAAAATGTAAATTAACTGGAACATATCCATTTTAAAGTAATTTCAGGACCATGGCAAATAGCTTATAATACCAAAAGTATTTTGCCTTATTTCCTGACAGTTTTTTTAACTAAGTATTAATTTGGGTAAAATAGGTTGTGAATGTTAAGTTTAATAGCTGCTCTTGAATAAAACTAGGTAGCTGCACTTCATAAAATGAGCATAAAAACATACACAGTTACTAGTCAGTTTGTAAGTTATTTGTCTGAACCAAAGTCAGGAAACAGTTTTAGCCTAATAAAGTTTAGATGATTTTAATCTAGAGCACACTAAAAGAATCCCTAAGGCTTATTTTAAAAATGAAGCTAATCTATATTATGTACCTTCAATGTCAAATCTGTGTGTAGCAACATCCTAAATCATAGAACAGTTTAGGATGGAAAAAACCTCTAAGATCATCAAGTCCAACCAATTAACTCAGCACTGACAAGTCCATGACTAAACCATGTCCATAGGTGCCACTTCTACACATCTTTAAATGCATCCAGGGGCAGTGACTCAACCAGTTCAAATTTTGATACATTTCTTCCTAACATAGTTCCAATGAACCTTGAACTAAAATTTTCAGTCCAATTAATTGACTTGATTGCTTGAAAGAACTAACATCGGCTTTTTTCCAAACAAACACCTTGTAACATTTACTTCACATCTGAATCAGCAACCAAATGAACCATGCAGTAATAATGCTACATGTAAGGGTAATGCTACAAAGAAGATCAAATCTTGTCGTAATACACAGGAATTAAGCAGTTTGTTTCTATGCAACTTTTGACATGTTTCCTAACAATGACAATTTACGATATGTATTACATATGGGAAAATCAGACATATAGAAATGTCAAGTGAATAACAGAAAACTAAAGAAAACAAGATTTAGAGCAATCATGAAAACTCCTGTAATTTTAATTAAATTTTCACTTCTGAAATCTGCAATCTGGTATCTGTTATAAACTGACATTAGATTAAGAAAGAGAAACTTAACCATCAACCAAAAACAACCAAAAAAACCCAACCAAACAAAAAAAAAATAGGGGTGGGGAAGTGGGTGCTGTGTGCTTTTTTCACCATTTTCCCCTAATACAGAAGAATCTTTGGTTTAAGCAAAATAGACAAAAGGAAACCGTGAGTTTAATGACAACTTCATAGAATCACAGAACTGTTTGAGTTGGAAAGGACCTTAAAGATCATGTATCTCCATCACCCCTGCCATGATCAGGGACACTTCACTACACCAGAGCTCCAACCAATTTGACCTTGAACACTTTCAGGGACTGATTTATCTTTGACTTATCTAGGCAGAAAGGTAATCTCATTTTTGAGAAATGATTAAATGGTTTCGTTTTTATACTCTTAGTAGTATTGTTTTCTTAATCTTCATTTAAACAAGGGATTTGAATGCCTAGGCACAGTTTTTCAGTCCCAGCAATACCAATTAAAATACATTTAGCATTATGATCCCCTGTGTAAGGATAGACTTGAGCACATATTTAAAACGATTGCCTAAAGAGAGTCGTTTGGCTGAGACTTGGGCTTGTCTTCTGCAATTTAGCCTCTTGCCCTGGTAGAAGAAGAACATTCAGGGTCCAGATCATGAAACCAAATAAAAGTAACAGGTTTCTCCTGTTTTCATCTATTTTACTGAGTTGCCGGTTACATTGCTGTGTTCTCTTCTCATTTGTTACTGGAGTGCTTCATTCACAGTAAGCCCTTCTATGTCAGATCTGGAGTTTCTGACTCCACGAGGCTTCTTTCCCTCTACTAGTAAGTAGTAGCAAGCCTGTAACACTGCATCTCACATGGGAGATACCTGATACAGAAATCCCAAATGATAGACTGCACATAACAGCCAATATAAAGTAAGCATGAAGCATCCACATCCTGCTTTATTATTTAGGCATTTGCAGTACTTGGGAGTAACTCTTTTCCTTATTTTCTCTGATGGATATCTTGTGCAAAGTGACATGATTTCTTAGGGTAACATATAGGCACCTTCTTTAGTCTTTTTGTAGTAATCAGTTTTCCTAAAGGCCCCTTCTGTTCAGGTCTCCATAAGAAGGTGTTGCAGCTGTCTGCAGGTTTGAATGAAAAAAATATTTGGAATTTACAACATTTAAAACTTAACCTGCCCATCATTCTCCCCACAGTTTACCTCTGATGGCCTTTTCAGACAGATGTTTTCATCTTCAGTAAGGATTATAGAAATTTGTGGTAAAATGTGTGTCTCCCATTTTCAACATTTGATCAAGAAACAGCACTGGAATTATGTGGAGTATTTGCAGGACAATGGACACTTTGTGAAAAATCTACACAAGCAATTCCCAGGAATGATAGGCCTCAGCTGACAAAACTTTGGAGGCTGTTAAAAGAACAGTTTATAGTTGCAAGTTATGCTGATCTGTGTACTTGACCAATAAGGAGAAAGCTGGAAACTCCCCTGAATTCCTCTGGAAAGTCCCCAGAGGCGGATCCATAGGAGCGACTTTGGGCGGAGCACGTGACATCAGGATGCGTGAACAAGGCATTGGGACCAATGGACGAAAGGTATGAAAAGCGTGAGCGTGAACATACTGAGCTATCCAATCACTGTTGTAATCACATACCCGGATTAGACTGACTGTATAAAAGTTAGACTGTGTGTGTAATAAATTGAACAACACTGTTTCATCATACTGGTCTGTAATGTGTTGTTTCTGAACTCCTCTATCAATAGAATAACAATGCAATGAAGTGTAAAATCAGATGTAACATATTAGGTCAGTACAGCCTAACTCATCTCTCAATCTCTCATCTTTCCAAAAGCAGCTTCCCTCCCACCACCCCCTGCCCCAGTTTAGCATTGTTCACAGTAAAAAACTGCATAAAACTGAGATTTGGGTGGTTGAAAATTACGTAAAAATCTAATTGGATTTAAAAGAAATACAATGCCTAAAAATGGGAGTACGCCATAATGTGTTTAAATATGCATATTTTAATATTTCTTTTAGAAGAAAAATCCCAGACCTAGTGCAGTATTTCAACATCTTACCTGAAACTAGTACTGGAAGTTAAAGGCTTGTGACTTCTACCAAATTTATATCTGAATGTAGTAGAAATTATAGAAATATGTAATAAACAAGCAAGGTTAAAGCCAGGCTGACATTTCACTGATTCCCTGTACTGGTTGGAAGATGAATGTTTTTGTATAGACATTTACCCTCTTTTGATATCATAACATGACAAGCATTTGTTGAGAACAAATATTTAAAGACAAAGTGCCAAGGCTAACAGATCATGAACACAGCTCCTGTTCTTATACATAAGTGTAAAAACCACTTCATTCCACTTAGGGGAAGGGTGCTTGTTGTAAAATAAATTTTGCTATGTTCTTTTCCTGTTTAAAATATGTTTCTCTAAATGCCTACAATTGATTTGTGGACAAAGTAATAGTGATAAACTTATGACCCACATGCAAAGCAGGGTAAAAGGAATGAAGAAATAGACTACAGCCTTTAAAGAATTATTTTATGCTTCTATTTTATATTATGAAAAATACCAAATATATTCAACATTGCCAGGAACTATTTTGTCATAAAGTAATTTCAAATGCGTGAACAAAAATAGCGAGTTAACATGAAATTGGCAAGACATAAAATCTGCTTTCAGTGCTCTGGCAACTGAGAACAAAGTCTGGCCTAAAGATTTTATCTCATGTAGATTATAGGTTCAGGAGTAATTGCTATTAAAAAGGTCCTATAGTCTGCTTATCTTATAATTATTCATTTTATCTAAGCGGCATAAGGCTCTTTCAGCACTGAGGATGTGTGTTTGTATCATAAATAAAATCCTGCTAATGAGACATTTATAGGACTAAGGCAATTTAATTAAATGTCATAGTTAATTAATGTATCTATTCATTTACTTCTTCATTTAGCTACATGTTTCTTATGTTGTTTTATTATCTCTCTGCCACGAATATGTCTTTATAGAATCATAGAATGGTTTAGGTTGGAAGGAATCCTAAAGCTCATCTGGTTCTAATCCCCCTGCCTTGGGCTGGGGATGCCTTTCACTAGACCAGATTGCTCTAAGCCTCATCCAACCTGGCTTAGATTGTTTCCAGAGATGGGGCATCCACAACTTCTCTGGGCAACCTGTTCCAGTGCCTTACCATGTTCACAGCAAAATATTTCTTCCTAGTATCTAATGTAGACCTACCCTTTTCCAGTTTGAAGTGTTATCTCTTGTTCTATCACTGCAGGACCTTGTCAATTGAAGTCCCTCTCAAGTTCTGTTGTAGGTCCCTTTAGGTACATTATGGGCCCAAGGATTCAAAAGAGGAAACAGAAGGGAAGGACATGATGTTTGAAGTTGTTTCTCTGGAGGTCATAGGCCACAGTGTCATGAAAGCACTTTCGGAATCTTCAGGAGTTTTCTGACAACTTGTCATCTTTCACATTACTCCCATGACAAGATGATTGAAAAAGTTCTCTTTCAAGGCAGGACTCAGTAAACATTTTCAGAAAACTGTTGTTTTGGGGTTTTTTGTGTGTTTGCTGATCTTCCATATTTAAATGGTTTTCTAGTTATACAAATATTTTCCTTTTCATAAATAAGGAACTTTATCAAATCCTACTCATTTTGTATAAAATTGCTGAAAATGCATCCTAAAACTGTTTCTTTCCAATTACTTGGTACAGATTATTTTGAGTTCCTTGAAGAAAAAAGAAAAGTTTAAGAATTAGATTTTTTTATACTAATTTTGATACCCTTAAGTATACTCTTCACATTAGAAATGGGTGAAACTACAAGTTCTTTCAAGAGTGAGTAGACAATTTGTCATAAACTCATATTTGCATTTTATGAAGAACACAATCCCTATCCTGAAGCACTGAGCAGCCAAATGAATATCTGCTTCTAGGAGAAAGGCAATTTGCTTTAGTGAAGCAATGGCAATCATGAAGAAAATACTGTAAAGAATATGAGTATTGAAAGTCGTGAGAGACAATGAAATACCAAGCAAATTTTACCACAGGTAATCTTTCAGACTGAATGCTCACATTTGGGTGTCCTGCATCAAATGCTTTGTTGTTTGGAAAACTGCACATGACAAATAAATAGAATACTGGCCAAAAATATTGAAAGAGGCAACCATCTTTTCATGTTTGAAAATCCTCATCCTTGATATTTGCAGAGTAAATTCTAAACCCTCTGTGATGAAAGCTACCCAGAAACATTTCAATTTATAAACACAGAGGTGGTTTGGCGAGCCATTTTATTCTCTAAGGGGGGCTTTGGGATTTGTTGTTGCTCCATGAAGCTGTTCTATATTAAGAAGTCTGTCTCTTCTGGGGGTACAAGGAGTGCATCTTCAGGTTTCAGCTCAAACCAGCTGCCTGTGTGAGGCAGGACTATATAGCCTAAACATCTGATTAGAGTTCCTCTCTCAAGTGGCAACATGACCCATCCCTAGCTCCTAATAATCAGGAAAATTTTGTCTTTCAATCTAAAACTAATCAAGCAGCATTGACAAAATTTCTTCAGTTTGGTGCTCAAGTTAAAAGTTCCTGAAAATAATAAGTCTTAGAGCTTTGAAAGCACTCTCAAATTACTGTATTCATGCTCCCTACACTATATTAAACCCAGGATAAGATGTGAAGAGTCAGTATGACTGTATGCTGCAGAAGGTAAAAAACTATCCTGCTTAATACTTGGTACTGCAATTTTCAATCATATTCTGGGGTGTTATCCATCAGATTTGGGAAAAATACAAAGCGTGTATTTAATGTTTTTCTTCTCCACAAGCACTTATTGTCCTTCGTCTTTTCCCACTAAATTCAGACATCACACTTTCTTCTCCCAAGGCAAAATTGAGGCCTTGGTTGGGCTAAAAATAACACTAATTTAACATTTTACCTCAGAGTCAATACATTAAGGAAAAAATCTCTGAGTAGTTTTCAAAATGATAGACTAAATTGACAAGTACTCTTCTGGGGCATCTGTCTCTTTCACTAAAAAAATAAAATTGTTTTGCCAACTTTTTCCCTCAGCTGTATCCAAAATTACTGTGGAGTAAGTGTTCAGTTAGTTTATGGCAATTCTGCCCAAAAATCCTATTAGACAATAAAAGGATTTGTTTCTCAACTGCCAGTTTCTGTTTTGAAAATACACCCCCATATTCTCTCTGCTCTCAGAACAAATTCTGATTGATTTGTTTCTCATCTTTCTCCTTTGAAGACAAAATTCTTGCTCTTTACCATTTTAAAGCATTTTAAGAGGTGATGAATCTGCAGCCACTCAGCTTATTTTTCAGACTTATAGAATTTTGCCACCAGGAATTTAAACTATATGTCTAGCTACAACCAGAAACAGACCTGTTTGTAGTTCTTGTCTTTTAAAAGAACATTCAATAAAAGTCATGGCAAGAGGTTTATCTATTTATTTGTATTTTTATAAATATTAATACTAGAAAAAAATTATCTATAGAATTTTTGATTTATGTTGCATGTATCAACAAGATAGAGGGCCTTTGAAGGAGAAAACTCCCAGAGTTAAAAGCTTTTGTGTAAGATAAACAAGATATTGTCTTCTCAGCCTACAACAGAAAGGATTTTTTCTTAGTGATTTTGAATGCTTATTTGGGCACACTGTATGAGTGTGAACACTAAACCAATTGCCTTTCATAATGCTGAAAATTTAATGTGTTAGCTTTCAAGAGGTTGTGGTAGCTATTTTAAAAAGGAAGAAAATGAATAAAAGAATTAATGTGTTTCGGTTAGAACTAAATAGAAATAGAAAGAGGGAAGTGAAAGAAAGAATTAAAAGTTATTTGAAATGAAAATTGTGCATTCTCCCTCTGGTGGGTTTGAAGACAAAACAACTCTAATCCAAGAGAGAAAAAATTTTCTGTAGATGTAGCAGCAGGGGTACAAACACAGTGCTTGTAGAACATCCCTAGTTGAAAGGTGTGGTTTATTTGATAGACTTTCAAAGTATATGTTAAATACGTACGAACCTCACAGCTAAATAAAGTCCATACTCCTTATACCAAACTCCTTCATCCTAATCAGACTTCCTTCATGTGCCTCCTTCACTCTATGGCTCTATGAAGTACTGTGTACTGTCTGTGTCAATGGAGGTCATTAATACTGTAAGTGGATGAGGGGAAGTAGCATTCATTTCAAGACACATTGTTCAAATTTTGTGTCAGAGTAGGACATAGCCTTTCCCTTCTTTTAGCCCTCTTTACCTTTGACCTTCTGTTTACTAGCCAGTGGTCTGCTAGCCAGTAATGATTTTGATAAGAGTGTCCATCAAAAGGCTCATTTTTCTCTGAATAGTGATTTTGCTGTGGGTATTTTTTCCTTGTGAAATAATCCTGAACCAGTAGCTGACTACTTGCATCAAAAATGACAGCTGACACCTCTCATCTCTGCACAGGGAGGAGGTAAAGAAATTTTGTGGCTATCTCTGCCATATCTTTTTTTTTCTTTTTTTTTTTCTTTTTTTTTTTTAAATAGGTTTTACATTTCTAAAGTCTCCTTCCAGGCTATTACTTTGCGACTGTGCGCTGAGGTCCTTATGAAAATCAGAGAACACCAACATATCTGTAAATTTAAACCCAGGCATTGTGAACAAGGGAAAGCAAGAAATCATCTAATGAAATAACAATAAATTTCTAAATTACTAAATAAAATATGAAATAGCAAGTGAAGCAGAAATATTAGGTCAGGAATGAACAGGGATTCATCTAATGTACCTTATATATTTTCACAGTTTTGAACAAAGAGAGGTAAGAGCTATTCTTTCTTCTTATAAATAAAAAGTCAACATTTTTGGTCTCAGAAAAACAAAAACTTAGTAATTAGAATCCAGTACCAGAAAATTTTGAAGTATAAAGGGAAGGACTTGGTCTTTCTCATTAGCTTTTATTAACAACATTCTGAGTTAGGGGAATTAGTGTAACAAGTTACAAATGATGCATGAAATTAAAAATTTCTGTTTACTCAATAAAGTTTTCATCCATGGTTATCAGTGCTCTCCTGGAATATATACAGTAACAGATTGCCAGACCTAACCAAAATCTCTCCAAAATAGGTGATTTCTCAGCCTAAATG